>JAVCKV010236076.1:0-15710 GCA_032274145.1 Herpochondria borealis | reverse complement strand
GGTACCGTACGGCTCGATAAGAATCTAGTCCTTCTAACACCCGCCATAAGGTCATCTGAAGCGCGAGAGCGAAAGGCACCTCATCGTGGCATCGGATTTACGGACTGTAGAAGGCGAGCATAGAGTCTATCATAGCGTAGTGACCGGCGGCCATGCGACCGCCCTTGTGCTGCCACCGCTCGAACCAAAAAGACTGAGCAGACGCATAACGAAAGCCCGTTCGAGGCACTTGAGCCAGATCGCAGGACTGGATGACGAAAAACGGCCAGGGTCGAGGTAGCGATCATCGTCCGGGGCTTTCAAGTCTATGTACTATTTCTGGTCGTACAGAGGCTCTTCGTAGAGGCGGAAGGGCACCTATACTGCACGACTAGGTTCGAACGAGTCAGGACTGCGGGGGCGACTCGCGAGCCGAACGTCGCCTCACTCAATGGGTCCACTGCCTTCTCTTATAGCCGAGACTGTAGAGGCTATACATAGGTACTCGACAAAAGAACCGAACCATCGTTCAATGGCCATGTCACAGGGCGTGGGGGCGGCTCGATCAGGAACAGGCAATATAATTGACAGCTCGTGATCCGATGGTAGAATGGCTTCAAGAGAAAGCACACCCGACGCGGATACCCCAGAAACGAGCGCGGGCGCGTCTCGTCAGACTGAAGAGGCTCTCTCATCTGACTGAAAAGTCGAAATGCGCGAATTGGTTCGGCGGGTACGCCGTTTTGGTCGGAAAGCACAGCCTCTTGCAGGCGCCCACTCGCCGACCGGCGTAGATAGCCTTCCGACGTACAGTCCCCAATAACTAATGAGGCTGATGAGTTTCTCGGGACAGCTTGACTTTAAGACGTGAAAAACGGCCTGCGAGACAGAAAAAGAACACGGCTGATGGCTGCTTATTTGCGCGAAGTTCACCTGATTACAGCGCCAAAGGACTTCAAAGACGTCCGTCTGTGCAAACATGGCTTATCTGCGGCGCGCCGAAAAGGAAGGATTTTTCACGGAGAGGAAAAGCTTGAAAGGAAAAGGGACGTGGGAATTCCCAGCTATGATTGCAAAGGATTATGGCTCTCGATGGAAGGGACCGGATAGGCTGCAAAAAGGGAATCGTGTCGAGCCACGTGACTCAGGAATCAGGAGTCAAAGGAGACAAACTGCCTTCAGAGTAGATTCCCGCGCCTTCCCACGCACCGAAAATAATAAGCAGTCTACGGCGCCCTAGAGATCGCATGGGGTGTCCCACAGCGCGTTAGATATCAAAACCTCGCACGTCCCGCCAAAAACGACACTTCGTGCCGCGCACCCTCTGCATAGGATCTTCCCACCTCATTCAACTCATTACAATTTGCCAATTTTTTTAAGTCAACATCCGTGGTCCTAAAAGGTCGCACCTCCCGCTAAAAAGTGGAGGGTTTAATAAAGTGAACTTAAGCTAATTTACCCTTGGTGTACTACAACGGTTAGAGATTACGGTATTCTAGGTGACTATAGAGGCTTAATGTGCTGCAATTCAAGACACGGGTTGCTGTTGTCGGTCTCCTATAAGCTATCCTATTGGGATTTATTAGTGAACCCACTTTTTACTTTCGGTTGCTATAAAGTAGGTGATGTTTTGACTTCAGAGTCGAATAAACCATGGGATCGCCTCCGATTCTTCTGGGTTGAAAGGCCATCCGAACTTCCGGAATTCAGAGTATCTTTTCAGAACAACGCCCTTTTAGTTCCTCACAGAGACTACCGAGATAAATGCAGGCGCATTTTTCGTTCAATCTTACGGCTCCGTCAGTCACTCTGCTAAAAGTATTTCGAAGCTCATCTATCTGAGATCTTTGTGTACCCAAAAAGGGAGTCTTGTCCCACAAACTTCCCTGAGGGATGTGGGTCCACCAGCCCGTCTCTTTCAAACGTGTCACGCGGAAGGGCTCACAAGATCGGTGTGCCTTGACCTCCAGTCGACAGGCACACCACAGCAGGGCAGGATCCGCCACCAGCGGTTATGGGATCTAGAAATTCTGGCGTTGCAGTCACAGCAGCTACTACCTCCCTAATGGTGCTAAAAATGTTGGAATAATGCAGGGAGATAAATCTTTTATTACTAATTCCGATTTAAATTCATTTTTGACGGAAATCAATAAATTAATAGATAAATTTAATTCTTCTTAAAAGGAAGAAAAACGACAGGACGAGTCCTGGAGAACTTCTTCCTCTAGGACGTAGTAGTCTGCTGATGACTAAGCAGATGACCAGACCCTGTATTAGTGGTAGAATGCACTAGGACCAACTTATCGAGGAGTTACGGCTCTCTTCCCTAATGACTCTCGTATTGCGAAATTAATACATTATTGACTGTAGTATCACACACACACTCTAAGGAGTATGTGTAAAAGAATATTGCTACGAGAGCACTGTAGTTCGATTAGGTACCAGATTATCAGGTTAAAGGGGCCTGGTGGGCTTTCTAGAACTGTATCTGCTAGAGGTAAGGGGACACAGATACTTCGTAAGGGTATCTGGCAGACTGTAGAGGTCTAAATAGAACGCTGTGAGCTCTTTTATGTAACAAGGCAGACAGAACTCTCTCTAATGCGGAGGCGTGGGTGTTAGGGCAGTGGTACAGGTAGGAGAGGTCGCGCTTGCTGGTGACCGGGGGAAAAGGGGGAGACACGTTCGCTGGCGTCTGGGACGGGGACGTTGGATTCAACGCAGTGCTTGGATCACATCAGGGGAGTGGGAACGAATTGGAGTCGTTGATATCACTGGCGACGGGGGAAGCAGACAGAATATAACGCACGGTGCGTTGTGAGAAGGAGGAAGGGGTGCGGGATACGGCGCTTCAGCTCGCGAATCACGGGCCGGGAAGGAAGAGGAGAGGTAGCACTCTTTGGCGACAGGAAGGGGACGGGGGAGAAATACTCAATGGCTTCAGGGACCGGGGGACGAAGCCCTCACTGGCTTCAGGTAAGGAGGTGTGGGACGCCGCGCAAAGCACGCGTGTCACGGGCTAAAAGGGGAGGAAGGTGACCGAAGAGACGCACTCGCTGGCGTCAGGGGACAAAGGAGGCAGGGGAATACTGGAACGCGGCGCTTCAGATCGCGCAGGGAACCGTTCCAAGGGGATGTTGACAGTCGCGTTCCGGGCGACTGTGACAGGAGGACGGAGAACTGGATAGAAAATTTAAGCTCGCGTGTTGAGGCGGTCCAGGGGTCCGGTTGTGCAACTTACTAGGCACAACGGGGGCGCGGAAAACGGCTGGGGCTGGTAGATCCGGGACGCAGCGCTTCAGCGCGCGCAGGGAAAGCTACAGAGAAGTTTATCGTTTATTCAGACGGTCGCAATGAGACGTGACAACGCGCTTACATACTAAAGCACGAGACGAGCACACGTGTAGTCTAACCTACTGTATTCTAGACAGAATAGAAGTAATAAAATAGGGGTAGATACTGTAGAAAGAAACGTAATGATAATGCCTTCCATACCACACTGTCCTAAGCCAGGTACTGTGTAGCTCGGTATGAGTCACGAGACGGGCTAATATGGATTAGCCACTGGGAGTTGATTAAGGGAATAGTCCCCCGTAACGGAATGAAATATTTTAAATACAGTAATCCCATTTAGCTACCTGGCCGAATCAATAGAATTAGTCACGTAGGCTGTATTGTACTACATAGACGAAACCTTTCTTCTGGATACTAACTCTTCGCAGGGCAATAAAAATTCTAACAAGTGGAGCCGTAATTTACGACAAATTACATCGACGCCGGCCGTACGTAAGGTTTACGGGAAGCCCCTTTAGAAGTTATAAATTATTTAGGCGAACTTAAGAAAAGTTCAACTTTAACAATATTCCAGAAGGCTCCGCTTCTCCAATTATACAGGATCTTCTCCAAAAAGAAGCTAGAAACGGGTACATATCTCAACTTGAGTTACGTGAGAGAGCGCTTGAAGTTATTAACTGCTGTCCTGAGGCAGTACAGTTTCTATTAGAAAGTTACGCAAAACTTTTTTTAACCAGAGCTCTCCATGCGTGGGACAGTTTTCAACGACAGACCCGCGAGGACGAGAAAAATATTGTGAAAGCCTATGGGCTTGTTCCAGAGCATGTGGTAAAGTCTTTGATACAAAGGCAGTACTAAATTATTGTATAAAAGGGTTGCTACGTGGCGTACAATACTCTGTCATGTGTCAGCATGAGACGTCACCATTTACGAAAAATCGTTTGCGCCTTTTTGACTGCAATTCATACAGGTGAAACCTACAGGGAGACTAGGATAGGTACTTTGTCTAGTACCGCAGCTGCTAGAATGAAAGGACATAAAAGAGTTCGCCCCAGTAGGAATTTTCCAGCGTCGCACGCTGTTCAGACGATAGGACCATGATATCAGAGTCCGTCTCAATCCGTTTCATGGGGTGATAAAGACTCTGAAATAGTGGAAGAACAAGTGGTACCGGGTACAGGTACCCAGGTCTGGTTCCCGTCGAACGTGTCAGTCCCGTCCACACCACCAGCCCCTGAAGCTGTTGTGGTGCAAAAATCACGCGAAAACGTAGGGACTCTATTATCCTGAAATTCGAGTCATATGTAACTTTCAGGGTATAAGAGCCCAATTTCTACGCTCGCGCGTTTAGCCGGCATTTAATGCCAAAATGCCTTAATCAGGACCGATTATCCCATTTGCTATTTTGCATGGCTGAAAATTAGCTCGAATCCTATGGAACCGGGCAACCGGGAATGCAGCAATGCATTTACATCACGGGTCTTAATTTTCCATGTATGTCTCAACCTGAAATTAGGCCGATTTGCACCCATGAAAATCTCTCCCATTTCTACACACAAACCGAGCAATCGGAATACTGTACCGCCCGTGCAGTACCGCCTTGAAGGGCCAGGATGTTTGAACGGGACAAATTGCATTGAATGAAATTTGGCCTGCCGTTTTTACACAAACACCGAGCAATCGGAATACCCCGGAGATACTTTTTCTCGCCTACCTATTATGGGATAACAGCACAGCTCACGCTGTTTTTCCTGAGTAGAGCTCGCCCCACTCTTAGACGGGCCAAGCAAGGCCATCCATTTCGCTCTTCCTGATCAGGATTACAGGTAGCCCAAGAAAGTCCGCCATTTGCATGGCTTTCCATATTTAGTGTGTCTTAGCCCGGTAAGGCGAATTAGTATACATGCAGTCGCGTTAGCGGCACTTGTTAGGAAGAGAGACATCTATCCTCGGGTGAGAAGTAAAAACATTTGAAAAGTTCAACGAGACAGAGTGCAACACACGAAAGTGTACTTCGGAAAGATACAGTACCTGAAGGTCTTCGCCAATTCTACTGCACTTACTTGCCTCTTGCTCCACTGGAGCTTCGAACCGATCAACCGGCTGCACCCGAGCACTCAAGTGCCAGCCAAGCTACTTTTCCCGCCAGACTTCGGCTGGAACTAGCAATTCGGACAACCGACATTCATCACCGCGGCATACCGCTTCGCCTCACAGCTACCGCCTTGCCTTTTTCGCCCTCAAACTCATAACCCTGACGGGTTCTTCTTGTTGCCACGGAAAGCAAGCTCGTTTCACACCGTATTTTTGCCTCGGACTCACGTCCTACGACCTGTCCTGTCCTGTCCTGCCCTGCCCGGTCCTGTTCACATCATTTTAGGCCCGTCTCCTGGCTTTCTGCTCTTCTTTTCATAAGTTATCACGGACAATTCTAGGACCCGAAGCTTTCGTGTCACTCTATACCACACTATATGAGCCACCTCCAAAACTCTTGGTTGCCATTGCTTGCTTTTTGTGTGGGTTTTGTGTGGGTTTTTTTAGCTCACGCGCATCAATGCTGCAATAATTGCACGAAAGATGTGAATCTTACCATCCCTCATGATGTAAAATCTAACAGAAACGCAAAAGCTAGATAACGCCCTATTTTCTAATATTTCCGACGTCTCCAAAAGGCGAAGTACATTACTTAGAAAGTAATTGTGTTTTTATTAAAAAAGACTTAAATAAGTCCACCGAAGCCGTCCTAAAGACATTCGACCCTTTTTCTTGGTACATTATACAGGCCGACTATACTAAGGTAAATGCAAGGTTCCAGGGGGCAGTGTACAGGATTAAACGCCTTTAAAGGACGGGAAAAATAATAATTTTTCTAATAATAATAAATTTTATATTGCAGGTCAACCATCGGAGAAGAACTCGATGCTACACCTGAACACACTAAGGGCTCTCTTTTGGATTTCGAAAATGCAGAGATCCTCTAATTATCCTCCCTTACCCATAGAAGTACTAGCGAAAATTCCCTCAGCACCAGTTGCTGATGGGGAATCTAACACTGACGGCCAACACTTTACAGTAGATAACGTCGACCTCAATCACTTTACTAATTAACTGCTGATCAAAAGAAGCAATTTATATCTATTATAAAAGGTTTTGACCTTATGTGGTGAGGAAGATTAGGCATACTCACAGCAGCAAACCAAAGGATCTATATCGATTCTGATGCTAGGCCTTTTCTCAGTCAACCGTACAGGGCTGTTTTAAAGGATCTCGATATCCAACGTTATGAGGTACAACGACAGCTAAAATTAAATGTCATTGAACCTTCTATGAGCCAGTGGGCATCAAAATTCCTACTAGTTCCTAAACCCGACGGTAAGAAACGCTGCTGCATTGACTACCGCCTTTTAAATAAAAATAATTGTAAAAGACAGTTACCCACTACCTTAAAAGGACTAGATACTCAACTCTCTGGGATAGGCCGTCTAGTTTTCTACAATAGACGCTAATTGCGGCTACTGGCAGATTAATCTCAGAGAGGAGGACAGAACCAAGAAAGGTTTGTCTCCCACGAAGGTTGTTTTGCATATAAAAATGTCATTTGGGTTGTACAAAGCTCCAGCAACAATTCAAAAAACGATGTATATTGTTCTCAATAATTTTTGATGGGATTGTTTTCTAGAATAACTAGATGATGTCACAATCTTCTGTAAAATGTTTAAGTGTACCTGGTACAGGTAGAGAAAAATTGTACACTGTCTCAAGGACGCGGGGTTCTCTTTAAAACTAAAGGAATGCAAATTCCGTAAAAATAAAGTGAAATATTTAGGCCGAGTATGCCAGGAAAGTTGGAAGTAGATCAAAAAAATTGAGGCTGCAATTAAGTTTAAAATACTTCAGACGCAAACACAAATAAATTCCTTGCTAGGACTCTGTAATATGTACAGAATGTTTTTACATAGCTTTGACAGAACTGAAGCTCCCATGAATGCATTAAAAATGAAGACACAACCTGAAAATTTTCTAACCTATAACCAGAAGCAATTAAATACATTTAATAACCTAAAAGAGGCATTAATATCACCTGCGACATTTTCATTGCCTCGTCCTAATTTACCGTACAGTATCTACATAGATGCTTGAGGTTAACAGATAGTTCTCGTGCTATTGAAAACAAGCAAGTACGGCACACTACACCCTATCAGCCATTGGAGCCGTTCTTTAATATCCGAAGAGAAAAACTACTCTTTAATGTAACGCACGTGTCTGGCCTTTGTATGGCCTTTAAAAATACCCCGCCTCTATTCAGAAGGATCCATATTCCAAATTTACACTAAAACACGGCTTTTAAATGGCTGCTTGGTGTTACAGAAATATCTGGTTGTCTTCGTTTGTCTGAATTCAATTTTATTATTGAAAATAAAATTGGACAATAACCAGCTAGCTGATGCCCTGTGCCGACTATCAACGTCTGGAAAGACATAAATTGTTACAGACTTATATGTCCCTGCATTAAATTCAGAATTTAATAAAGAGGAATATTATGCCGGACAAAAACTCTAAATGTCAAAAGAAACATTCTGGACGATGAATATACAGTAGAATGGTACAAATTGTACAGTAATGGTATTAAACTTACATTTGGTAACGAAACTAGACTCTCAAAGGGAAAGACTACTGCTAAAAATAATATTTACAACATTGTTAATGTTTGTACTAACTGTGGACCCGAGGAAAGTTAGTAAATTTACTGTAGGTATCTACTCAGCACTGCCACTTGTTATAACCTCCATCAGTACAGAGGATATATAAAACAGGCCGACGATAAGTTCACTCGTTCCCAGTTAAATTTAGTACGCTCCGGCGTACTGAACGAATTCACTTTTAATCGTAGCGAAATAGCAGAAATATATTGTGCTATTGATTCCTCTAGACACTTATTAGTATCATTTCCCTAAAAGAAATATTACTGCATGTATCCTACTAATCCATTCCTGCAGGTCACTCTGGAGGTACTAGACTTTACGCTACACTGCGTAAGAAGTTTTACTGTCCCGAAATGACTCTAGACGCGTTCGAAGCTGTGCGAAATTGTGTTGAGTGTGCCAAGAGACCTATTAAATTACACACGCATCACTCATTTTTAAATTATTTCCAGCCAAACTGCAAGGGAAAACGTAGCGATATACACCCTTGGGCCGCTTCCCTGGACCCATGGTGGCAATGAATATATTATTTGCACGACAGACCGAAAGTGCAAAATTTCTCAGATCTGTCCTATGCGTACCATAACCGCTCTTGAAGCAGCGCAAGATTTCTGCAATGAGTGGTTTATTGTTATGGCCAGGCTGGATATATACCATCTGACCGTGGTACCCAGTTCACAGCGGCCTGATTTAGTGCTGCATCTTCTATGCTAAATAGCAGGCAAGCATTAAATTCTGCCTACCACCCTGAAACCAACAGGCAGGTAGAAATATTTAATAAAAGGTTAGTAGTATCTCTAAAATGCTCCTATACAGAAAAAGGTCGCGACTGGGACCAGTTCATACAAGCGATACCTTTTTGGTATAATTGTAATGTTCAAGGAACCACCTGTTTCACCTATTTGATCTAATGCTCATATAACCACACAAAACATTAGCCTTGGACAAGAGTGAGATGGTACATCATGAAGGTCTCACGAAGACAATGGCTAAGCGCCGTTTTTGACACATCTACAAACGTTACTGGAAACAGCAGGTAAAACCTTAGCGGACGCTTAGCAACGTAATAAAATTAAACTCTAACAGCGGGCTCGTCTCGTCGAATCTATAAAGAGGGCGATTTATTCATCGTTCGTCGTGAAGCTAATAATTCCGGTACGCCGGATCATTAAATCCGAACAGATGTTTCAGATCTGTTAAGAACAAAAAAATTAACACGACATATCGCTTTGCAGTAGTAAAATTACAAGATGGGACGGACAGTTCGTTCTCCTTCGACCGTCTCTCGCGAGTCCCATACAAACTCGTGCCGTTTACTCAAAAACAAACAGCTTCATATACAGTGAAGTCGCCTATAACAAAGGCCCCCAACTTACGGGCCTTTTCTAAACCCAAGGCACCTCCGGCTCGTAAACTTCGTCTCTCTCCTCTTTTACAACCAGCCACTCCGAATGTAAACGCTCTGGAGCGAGACGCACAGAACCGGCCTCTCTGCAAGTGATATGTTATAGTTCCATTCGACCGAAAACGAATAAAATACAGAGTACGGTGAAATAATCTAAGTGCACCGTCCGATACGTGGGAATATACCCAGTATCTTTCCGACTGATGGTACATCAGAACCATCTCAAAAATAATTTAACTCCTCTTGCAAATTCGTTGGGGAGGTAATTTTTGCCTAAGTCGGGGGGAGTATACCCTATATACTGTTATACATTGAAACATTACTTAAATATTTTCAATAACATTCTAACGATTGTTCTAACCCATATTATTTACTTTCTGCATAGAATCTCTTTACATAGATATTTAGAACTTCATTCATCCATTTATTCATTAATTATCAAAACATTTACCGAACTCCCTCTACCTACACGGAAAGGACTTAAACCCCCTTCTGTCTCTAGGACGACGTTGAAAATTTTTAACGATAAAAACTACGAAATCACTAGCTGTTACGTGCTAAAAGCACTCAAGCATAATTCTAAAATACAATGAAACTTACTTCACAGGGAGTTCAGTTGTCACTACCCTCCTCGTAGACCTTTTAGTACGGCGCAAAGAGGGCCGCGCACCGATGTTGGGAAATTCGACTCTTGTAAACCCGTCCCGGGTGGTCGGAATCGGCTGCCACTTCGCCACTAGGCCACTCCGGCCGGGCACATTCTATTGAATGTAAGGAATCTGTTATATTGCTACTCTACTACCCTGGAGTGTAGTGGCTGGGGATTGGTCGGGTTTGGTGGTTCGTTTATTGGGTGCTACGGTTGTATGGTAGGCTCAAAGTTATGGCAAACTGCCCTATCTGAGGGTTTCTAGGTTGGTGTACTCGGCATTATGGAGAATAATTTAAGTGCCAGTGGCACTTTGTATCGTTAGTTTTAGGGTTTTTTTGTCCTTAGGCCGTTCTGGGACACCAGCTCCGCCTTGGGCGATCGCCCAGCCGCTGCATAAACTGGCCGGGCGGCGCCGGGTTGAGGTTGGAAAGCGTATCAACGGCGGTGGTAGAGAAGTCTACCCTCCAAGGAAATCCTTTTTCCCTTTCTTTCCCTCTTTTTTGCTGCGCGGACGCACAAAAAACAGGAGAGACGAACTATGCCCTGCCACACGTGCACGCTGTCGCCTTCATCGCCACGACCTGCCAATCCATTCTAGCTCTACCACGCTCCGCCCTCTTGTTTGCTGCTTCGGACGAGCTACCCGCAGCACGACAGACCTCAGAGTCTTCTGCGACATATTCTGGGTCTGCTTCCTTCCATTCCTGAATATCCCATGCCTCCATTACCTTTCGCTCGGTAGCGAGCGTACTAGAAGGAGCCGCAACACTCACCTTGGGTGCGCGCTCCTCGTCCTCACAGTAGCATCTCGCCCTATCGGGATGAGTGAACCGTCCCCCTCTTCTTTTTGAGTGCTTATGTACAGCCGTACAGCATCAACGCACACCACCTTGCAGCTAAACGATGGTACACCACCACCGTACATGGTGAGGCACATTGCTGTGCAAATCCACAGTTGTATGATATCAGGCATGGTAAGGTGGCGCACTACCGTATGGTCATATAGTAGTGCGCCGCAGCATCTATTCCCCGCAGTAAACTACGTTTAGTGCAATCTACTTAGCCTCTCGCTTATCTAATTCCCTCTCCCGAGCAACCTCTCTTACCCGTTGTCTAAAAACCTGAGCGACGCACGCTCCTGGCCGGCTGGATCACGTTTCTGCTGGGCGTGTGACCAGGCATAGAAATTTAAGCACAAAGAAACCACTGGGCTCCGCTTCCTCGCCAGATGGAGAATGGTAACCCGATTCCCCTCTCTACTGTGACACTTTCGGTCGTCTTTATACGCGGCGCCAGTCCCTCGTGGTATCACAGCGAGCGCGCTGTGATACTAAATCACCAGCACGAAGGAGTTCAATATCTTTTTAAAGAGCATTAAAACGGACGTTGGTGAAGATCAGATGTCGGAAGGAGTCGAGGGAAGGTCAGCTAAGTTGCTTGACATTTTATTTTCCCAAAATTTTTTCGCAACTTCGCTATCTTTATTTCTCTTCGGCACTCCGCGCCACCGGACCAAGCAAGCCGACGAAGCCAGTGATTCAAAATCGGCGTCGAAAACGGCGACGACGTTTTTAGAGCAATATGGCATAAGTTGAACACGTTTCACAAGTTGTACACGTGTCCAAGTTGGACCGTAGATAAAGAAATTTTGCGGTAGCAAGTTCGCTCAATGTTTTTCAACCGTCACATCCCTGGATTCGAACCCGCCACTTCTACCTTTCGACAACCTTGCATTGAAAACCCCACCACACAGTTCGCCTAACTTGCTTTTTTGGCCAGCACCACCCTTTAGCTGAACCATTTTTTCGCCCATTCCAAATTAACAAGGTCACGACTTTTTTGATGGTTGCAGGAACGCCGTCGGCCTTTAACTGACTCCAACAGGCCCCTTATAGTTGCCTGTTCTGATGTGGACTGAGCTCGCTACTTAACGAATGGTCAGTCTCGTTTTGGGTACGTTCTTATGGCTAGTACCTGACTGGTGATTTGGGGTTTCAGTTTAAAAGCTACCATCGCGCAGTCCACTTCTGAGCAAGATTTAAATTCTCTGTCCGCTTGTGTCCGTAAGATTTCTTGGATACGATCGGTACTAGATGATTCGGACGCACCCAGTCCGTTCTGTTCGTTCTGTATCAGGAAAAACTGGGCACAATTAGTTGGGAGACGGAGCTTCAGGGCTTCCATATGGTGAATCTTTTCTGAATCCGTTAACACTATGTGTGTGATCATGTTGAGGACAAGATCATTGAGATGATCTTTTTTGGCGGAAAAACAGTACAAACTACCTTAATAAGTCACTCATCGGTCACGAGTTCTGACATCACCGCAGGATCCTCAGCTGTATCAACCTTGAAATTTTTTATGGGGCGTGGAAATAAGAGCCTTGACGTACATGACCGTACATCGACAGAAAGGACGTTTGTGACGGACTCACTGGCCATGAAGAGATACAAGCGCTTCAAACCGATAAATACAACATAAATCATCAACATGTTTCACCGCCCTGCACGACGGGAACGCATCGGAGCGATCTGGCAGCGATTTCCTCGTCTTTGTGGCATTAATTTCTCCCGAAACGTATCGGATACAGAACGACATAGCATTCTTCCTCCGGTTCATATCCGTTTCGTTCTCGTACTTCCCGCAACTTTTTCTGAGCACCTATTGTGCAAGCTCCTAGAACGTACGGTCACGAAAAACTTGAATATAAGTTCCGCGGCTGCTCCATTCTAGGTCGCAATATCTTGCCTCTCTTAGTAGTTCATGCTGAAATAAAATTTTCGGTAGTGCTTATAGGGCCGGTAGTTCCTTCAAACAGAGAACTTTTCGAGTCAAGGGACATCCATTTAAAGCATGAGTAAACACATTCTGTACTAATCGTACAACAATGCACGTTTTGGCAATCTACAAAATAATTTCCTAGTAGAGAAAAATATGCCGGAGAGGGAGAAGGCCCCAAGCATCCCGGACAATCTCCTCTGCACTGCACCACTAGCGTCTTCCGAATTTCAACCCTATCCTGCACGTACTATTCTACTTTACGAGAGTACCTTGAAAATTTTGAAAGCATTGAGCAGAACGAGCACGATTTGACCATATTTGTTGCACTGTTAAGCAATACCCTGCATCGCTTTTGAAATCTGAAGCCACTCAATACGTAGCAACATCCGATGAGGTGGACTTAATTTGCATTAAATTTAAAACGAAAAGCAGGTTTCTGTATTGCACATATGAAGACGAAAAATGGCCTCAGTTATGAAGAGGCAAGGAGAAAATGCCCGCCTATCATCAAGGCCGGGTGGCAAGCCTGCTACCATGGACGAGAGGATCCGTGACCCTTGCAGAGCAGGAATGCAACGACGCAGCCCTGAAGCTGTCACGGAAGAAGAAGCAGAGAACGAAGAGGTGCAAGAGGGCGCGGCGAGGGACAAGAAGAAAAATTAGGGATTCTTTTCCAAATCGACTGAACTGAACCTAAAACCACGAAGTAAAAGTCCGTGAATTTACATGTTGTCGAGGATAGAAACTAAATTATTACAATAATGTACAATGTTCCATAATAAACAAACGAGTGATGTGCCTTCAAAAAAAATAAGTTGCAACCGGTAATGATCCGATGCGGGCGAAGTTTTGAAAAATATATCATCATTTACTCATTTTTTTGTGGAACAGACGTTAATAATTTGTATCCTTATCACAAAAAAAATCAAATATGGAATACAATTATGAATAAGTCTAATTTCTGCCTTTCTTTTCTTTCTCTTATTTCCAAAATAGAACAATAAATAAAATCAAATAGCACACTGCAACTCTAATGCTAGACTATCAATTTTTAATTTTGTTGGAATAAAGCGGGTAAACGGTCTTTAAGTGCCTGACCGCCATCGTCGGGTGGAACCAAAACCGCGACATTGCTCACGTGTATATTTCGACGAGAACTGTTGGCTGGGAAAAGGTGGAAGAAGGACACCCCCGTTTCAGTGATCGTACGTTTAATCGGTGCGATTTAGTTCTTATAAAGCACACCCCGGCACTATGCATTTACCCCGTTCGGGCTCCTCAAATCCCATCGCAACCGACTAGCGCATCCAGGTGCGCACCGGAGTGCAATCTGCACCGCTAATTTCAGGAACATGGCCAACAAATACGACGAAGGGGATGTTGTCCAGATTTGAAAGCAACTACAGTACCAGCAACAGAAACGCACACAGCAGAGAAGATGTCTTATCGTCCCAGCACGCCTTAAAGCTTCTGAGAAACCTTCTACCGAACATCACGTGGGATGGTAGATGAACGGTAACGCGTACTCTTGCGCGAGGGTGCTCCTCATGGACAGATGAATACCTAGGTCCAACTCCGCATGGTAACTTCGTTCATTTTTGTCTCACGCTTGACATACGTCATCACGGCACAATTTTCTTTTGCGTCGAGTTCATCGCAGCGCTCGTTTGATTTATTCACGGTAAAGTGATGGGAAATCGTGCTCGTTTGCACAACCGCAAACGATCGCAAACGACACTCGACAACCAGCATATTGTAACGCTTGCGCTTTTCCTCATACCGCCTTCGATCACCGCGGTCGTTGAGAGTTACGTTAAGGCCACGCATGATTTCTGTTTTCAAATTTAATAGGAAAGGTTACGTAAAGCGTTTACGTGGTCTTTACGGTAGAGGCCACCCATGATTTCTGCTTTCAAATTTAACAGAAAGAGTTACGTAAAGACTATACATGATTTCTTTTTTCAAATTTAAATGAGAAATTTACAGTACAATAATTGAACAAACCTATAATATTGTTAAGATTGCAATAAAAAATTTCAAAATTTTAAATATATGCAAAAACATTTCCGATCGAAATCCGGTTGCAATTTTTATTGTAATAATTAAACCTTTTCCACTATTCTTAGCAACATTTTCAACTTTTGCAATGAATTTTGCAAGATTTTCTTGAACTGCAATATTAATTGCCATGTGAATATTACAATTAATTTCAATAGCAATTAGTTGCGTCCAACGTCTACCTGCATGTATTACTTGGAACAGTGCACCCAACAAGGTTCTGGTATAAGCCATCGCAGTTGCTACGAAGAAATTAGCTCCTAAATGAAAACCTACTGCGTCTGCGATGAATTCTCCGTTCGTTGCTCCCGCCGCAGATAGAGTGTGCTGCGCGTACGTCCGCCAGTCTCAACCGTATGCGACTACGGCACGGGAAAATTCGCAGACTGGATGGACGCGCTTGTGGCGCTCGGGTTCAGGCAGAGCATGAGCATGCAGGAATTTTCAAAGCACGATGTCTAAACTGCGAGGTAGAGGCTGAGCGCACAGAGCTGTGCGGTCGCAAGTGGAAGTTTTCGCAGCTATCATGGTTCTTAATCAAGAAACGGGAGTGTAGCATGATGTTTCGTGTGCGCATGAGAAAGGACATGGGTTTCCACAGCGTCGAGGTGGAAGGAACCACGGGAAAAGTCAACTCGATGAGAATCAACCACGGACATAGAACATAAGACTGGAATCAGTAGAAGATATGCCGAATATGGAAGGCATCCAAGGCGAAAAGCCGTCTGAGCCACGTCTTAATGAGGAGAAAAGTTTGAGGGATCAGATGTACTTAGACTTTGTTGAGGACCCGGCACTGCGGAAGTGCGTCATGAAATTGTTGGAGCAATATGCGTCC
>JAVCKV010235965.1:0-15722 GCA_032274145.1 Herpochondria borealis | reverse complement strand
TTAAACCCGTTACGGTGTAGCTTCCACTTTGGTCAAAAGCCTGATCACCAATCAGAATAGGATCATCACCTTCGCAAAGCTGCTCCTCAATAAAAGTAGGAGCAGAGATGGGCTGCACAAGCAAATGAATAGGTAGGAATTCCGAAAGACAACCGCCGATACTGAACTGTAGGAAAATAGAACGGTCCTCCGAGATGAAAGCCGTAGTATTGTTGATCAGACTATTGTTGTTTGGCGTCGTAAACCATTTTATATCCAAGCCATTGACCATAGCCAAACTATCAAAAGTACTATTTAGGTTAAAGCTGGCCCTCCCTTCTCCTTCAATAGCTTCACATTTCATCAGCGTCGTATTTGCTATATCTGGAAAAACGCAATCCTGTATCTTTATCAACCAAAAATCATGAGAGCCATAATTACCGCCTACGTCTCCGTCCTCAGAGCTGGAATAACCTCCGATGACATAACTATGATACTCCGTTTCCACAATAGAATGAGCAAGTTCGTCATTCGATCCGCCCAGCGTCTTTTCCCATTGTAAGACTCCTTCTCCATCCGTTTTTATAATCCAAACATCCAGTTCCCCGTGATTGAAATTGACGTCTCCATCTAAAGACGCAGTCTCTCCGGAGAGAATGTAACCGCCATCTGTCGTCTGTTGAAGCTCACGTACGATGTCAGTTTGAGAGCCACCGTAGGTCTGTTGCCATTCCATAATACCATTCGCATCCAGCTTCAAGAGCCATACATCTTCACCTCCCATGTTCTCCGGAATTCCTCCGTCAGAAGATTTGGAGGTACCTCCAATAATATACCCACCATCTGCCGTTTGTTTAATACTTAGCGCCGTTTCTTCCTCACTACCACCAAAGTTCTTTTCCCATTCTAAGGTTCCTTCTGAATCTATCTTTAGGACCCAAGCATCCTCTTCTCCATTGTTGCCCCCCACATCTCCATCATTAGAATTAGTATATCCTAACAATATGTAGCCACCATCAATAGTTGACTGAATCTTTCTAGCTCGATCAGTTCCAGAACCACCGTAGTTTTGTTCCCACAATATGTTTCCGTCGTCATTTAATTTTACAATCCAAAAATCACTAGACCCATTATTATCATCAAGATCAATGTTGTCAGAATGGGCGTAACCCATGGCGATGTAGCCACCATCAGAAGCAGGGGTCACCGACCAACCGCGATCATTACCGGTGCCACCCAGATTGGTTTCCCATTCAATAATGCCCAGCCCATTCGTTTTTACCACCCAAAAATCATAACTGCCATTATTACCACCCACATCTCCATTTAAGGAAGGGGAGGAGCCGATCAAAATGTAACCTCCGTCATCTGTTGCCCTTAGATCTCGACTTTCGTCGTAACCAGCACCACCCAAGTTCCGTTGCCATAACAAGGTTCCTTCGTGATCGACTTTTATCAACCAAAAATCATAGGCACCCTGGTTTGCTGTAACATCAAGATTATCAGAAGCAGTGTAGCCCAATAAAACAAAGCCCCCATCCAAGGATTTCACCATAGCATTAGCGCGGTCATCGTCGTCGCCACCATAGTGCTGCTCCCATTCTAGAAGCTGTTGAGAATAGCCAGAAATGCAGAAAAGAAAAAGGAGAAGTAAGAGGGTCGGTTTTTTCACTTAAATTAGTTGATCAATAAAATTTTATTTCAAGAGTTTTCATGAAAGTAAAAGCCATAACAATGGTCTCGCGAAAATACAATAGTGGGAAGTTAAGGTTTAAATTAATCCCGTTAACCCTTAGTCTCGCGATAACATGTTAGTGGGAAGTTAACGTTTAAGTTAATAGTCAAGGTTAATATTTAAGTTAATCATAATACCCTTCCTTCCGATTCACGGTATCTAAGTTTCCCAATCGAAAACGAAAAGGAACCTTCATGGTTAAATCGAGTTTTAAGTCCAGCGTACAGAAGAACCCCAGCTCGTTGAATTCGAGATAGCCGGGTGTCTGCTGTTGTTGGAGGAAAGAAGAAAGTTTAGTAGTAGGCTTAGTGTTAAAACGATTAGACGTACCAGAGGGCTGATATTGGAACAAAAGGCCTTTGTCCAGTTCTAAATTAGGACGGAAGGCTTCCGTTTGCCGAAAGGTCTGCCAATGTTGGAAGGTAAATTGTGCCTGTGTGTTGTTAGGTAATAGAAATAATAGCAGAAGAACGATCAAAAGATCATTCTTCTTCCGAATCAATGTTTGATTCAGGACTGAGATTTTGATATTTAGATTTCTTTGAGCCTTCATAGAGTTCAAATTTAAGGAATCTACATTCCAAAGCACCATTTTGCAATGGTATTTTTTTGGAAGCACGGAGACCTATACGCTTGATTGCATCTGCATTGGAGGAGATCAACCAAGCTTCGTAACCTTTGAATTCCTGCTTAAAGCGGTCACCGATCATAGTATAGAACTCCAAGATGTCATCTTCTTTCAATCGCTCATCATAAGGAGGGTTGGTTATCAAGATTCCTTTCTCGGCTGGTGCTTCTAACTTCTGGAACTTCATTCGTTTGATTTCCACATAATCCAACATCCCCGCGGTATCTAAGTTTCGCTCTGCCATTCTCACCGTTTTAAAGTCAGAGTCAAAGCCCAAAATTGGATGACTTGGCTTCTTAATTTTAGCTTTCGCCTCCGCTAAAACCTCATCCCATATACTTTGATTGAAGTTTTTCCATTTCTGAAAGCCAAAACGCTCTCGGTTCCATCCCGCTGGTGTATTACTTGCTATCATAGCAGCTTCCGCCAAAAGTGTTCCAGAACCACACATAGGATCTATGAAAATAGAATCGCCTTTCCAGCCTGTCAGCATAATCATACCTGCCGCCAAAACCTCATTGATCGGAGCATCACCGACTTCTCTACGATATCCACGCATGTGCAAAGAATCACCACTACTATCATAAGCCAGATTCACCTCATCCTCGTAAATATGAACATTCAAACGCAAATCTGGAGAAACGGTATTTACATTAGGTCGCTTATCAAAGCGATCCCTAAACTGATCTACAATCGCATCTTTGGTTTTTAAACCCGCATATTTCGAATGTCTGAAATAACGAGAATGTGCCACGGAGTCAATTGCAAAAGTATGTTTCAAGGTTAGGTGCTGTGACCAGTTGATGCGCTGCACCTCGTGATACAATTCATCTTCATTTCTAGCCTGGAAATGCCAAAAAGGTTTCAATATTCGAATCGCCGTCCGCAACTCCAAATTGGCGCGGTACAGCATTTTTAGATCTCCTTTAAAAGAGGCACCTCTAAGCAAAGGTCTAATATCCTCGGCACCCAGATTTTCTAATTCTTGGATTAAAAGCGTTTCTAATCCCATCAGGGTTTTTACAACGTAGGTCTCTTTTTGTTTGGCTAAATTTCTCAATGTATTATTTTTTAACAATGCTCATACGTAAATGAGCTATAAGTAATTTTTACGATGAAAACGTTCGATACGTTTTTACAAGTAGGCTCGGTTGGGTGAATTTTCAATTCATTAATGCTCTCTCGGTGATAATTGCTTATTAAACTGCGCGTCAATCACACCGGGTAGTTTCTTCACCTGACTCAACATTCTTCCTGGATTCACCCGAACGGTATCATAGGTCAAGACATACATGTCCAAATTCGGCGCAACTCTTTTTTTGATGCTGATCCCAAACTGCTTCTTACTTTCGACAGCAGCTTCCACATCTGTACCTTTCTCAAACTTCGCAATGATTTCATTTTTGATGAAATGAGAAGGCAATTTATTTGGATCCTGTGTAGGATGATCTTTTATTTTTTCCCAACCTTCTTCGTTCTCTGCAATTTCGGCGAGCGTTTTTTCAATCTCCAACAAAGCGGCAGGTCGAACATGGTCGCCACGGACAACCTTTGACGTATCCTTACGGAATTGAGTAATGATGATTTTAGGGGTATCTGCTAATTTACTAAGATAGCTATCCTCCATTTCCCAAAATTTAGCAGCATTCAGGCGCATAAGAATATCAGCTACTTGTTCTGTTCGAATTTCTTTGGTAAAAGTTCCCATTCTTTTAACATGGGTTCTACCCACATATTCTGCTTTTCCATTGTTGTAAAGCGTCAAAGTATAAACAGGGCATTTACCAAAGCAAGGGTTCTTGGTCAATTTCACAACCTTCATCACTTCAGATGTCTCCATTTCCGGTAAAGAAGCTTTCTTTGAACGATTGCAATCCTGAGCTAAAAAGACGGTCAATAAGACAATAAAAGAGAGTAATTTCATGATAGTTTGTATTTTGGCGTAAGATAGGAATTTTGGGCTTAAGAACGAATTAAGCAGTGTCTGAGAGGAGTACTAAATGAAATCAAAATAACGCAATGAAAAATATAATCCCCTCTGGCGCCTTCTTCCCAAAAACAGCCAGCGGCCACCTTGTCAATCCCTGCTCTCTCGAATTGATAGATCAGCGCTATTTACCCCTCCTAAAAGAAGTCACCAAGGCATACATCGATCATGAAGGAGCCAAACTACACAGTGTCTACCTCCGAGGATCTGTACCAAGAGGAATGACCATGGGAATTTGCGATCTAGACAGCTTCGCCTTGGTCTTTACAGAAACAGATCGTTGGCGAACACCAACATGGGCAGATGGGGTGCAGGAAAAACTACAAAAAGACTATCCATTCGTCTCCGAAACAGAGTTGGTCGTAGCCAGTTATGGTCCGGTGATAAGAAGTAAATCAAAAGAATCAAATACGACAACAGCTCAGAATAACCCGAGTTTAGCGATGATCATTAAAACCCAATCGCTTTGCTTATATGGGACAGATATTAGTTCAGAATTTTCGCCGTATCGACCAGATGTAAGTATGATGTTAAGTTATAAATGGTTGGCGGTAGATTTGAACGATTTTAATAAGAATAAAAAGAACGAAACAAAGCAGCGAGAGGTATTAAAAGTGATCTTAAAAACATTGATCAGAAGCGGTTTTGAATTAGTGATGCCACGTATCCAACAATATACACCCGACTTGTATTTATGTTATCGAAGCTTTGCGGATTTCTACCCAAAAGAAGGGGAGTGGATGCGTGAGGTTTTAGAAGCTTATTTGAATGTAGAAAGTGTAGAATTAGGGAAGTTTGATAAAATGGTGAATGAATTAGGAGGCTGGATGATAGCGGAGTTTAGAGGATTAGGGTCAGGGTAGAATCGTTTGTAGAAGGAGAGGTGGAATCGCAGTGAAATCGAAGAATTAAGAGAGAACGCTATTGGGTTATTTCGAGCAGCCTGCCCTGAGCCTGCCGAATGGGTAGTGAAGTCGAGAAATCTAAGTTTAATTAGCGGCAAGATTTCTCGGTTCCGCTGCGCTTCACTCGAAATATAAAAATGATATAAAGCTGTCGTTCCTCGACTTCCTCCGGGCGCTCGGAATGACAGTATATCGGACAGAATTTACTTTACAATGAACTAAGGTATTTCACTATTTTTTTCACGTTCAAGTATAGGCTGAAGGCCTAAGATTCCAAAACATGGGGCATCGACCCATGAAAAAACACAAGCCTTCGGTGTCAGGCTGCATGCCTGAGATTCCCCGATAAGTTTCAACGATAGACTCCAAAAAATCCCTAATCTCCAATACTAAAACCTTCACCCTCAACCATCAAGCGCAGTCGAAGTCGAGACGAAAACTGCCTTTGACCTTACATTTATCAAGAACACTAAGCATATTTCCCCCCGTAAAATCACCGATTTTTAGTATTATTGCACTTGGTATGTATATGAACTAAATTTAATAATCATATTATACCCCTAATAAATTCATTTTCAAATAGTTAGTACATAAAAATGAAAAAAACGATACTTACAATCCTGAGCCTATCTTTCCTCTTCTCTGTGGTTTTGACCGCACAATTCACCTTGCCAACTGTAAAGGGCGCGGCACAAGAGGTTAAAGCAGAAACAAAAGATTTTTACGACGTCAATACGATTCGCGAACTTCGCTTGACCTTTTCTCAAAAAAACTGGGAAGACAAACTCGATTCTTTGCGCCTTTACGGCAACGGTTCACTTCTAGGTAATGCCGCAATTGATGGAAAAAAATACAAAGATGTAGGTATCCGATACCGAGGAAGCAAATCCTTCACTACCGGAGGGAAAAGAAATGCTTACCACATCAAAATGAGCTTCATCAACAAAAATCAAAACCACGAAGGTTATAAAACCCTCAAGCTGTCAAACGCACTCCGGGACCCAAGTATGATACGGGAAGTGATGGCTTACCACATCGCTGGTCAATACATGCCTGCTCCAAAGGCAAACTACGTAAAGTTGTTTATCAATGAGAACTACATCGGTTTGTTCGTCAACGTAGAATCTATTGATGATAACTTCCTAGACCGTAACTACGGTTCTAGCGATAATACCTTTCTCAAGTGTTCACCAGATATGATGAGTGATGGAAAATCAATAGAAGGATGTAAAAATAAAATTTATGCATCTTTGGAACATGAATCAAATGCACAGTGCTATACAGCTAATTACGAGCTAAAATCAAAAGACGGTTGGGACGATCTAATCAACTTGACAAAAGTCCTAAAGGATGAGCCTAAATCAATTGAAAAAGTAATCAACATAGATGAAACACTTTGGATGCTTGCTCTTAACAATGTCTTAGTTAACCTAAGCAGCTACTCCGGCCAATACAGCCAGAACTACTATCTATACAAAAGTGACGACGGTCGTTTTCACCCAGTAATGTGGGACCTAAATCTAGCATTCGGTAGTTTCAAAAACACAGGCTTTGGTTCTGACCTGAAGCTGAAAGGCTTACAAACGCTAGATCCTTTGTTGCACGAAAATAGTGTTGAGAAGCCTTTGATTTCTCAATTGTTGAAAAACCCTTACTACAAGAAAATATACCTTTCTCATATTCGTACCATTATTTACGATCATTTTGTAGATGGAGAATACGAAAAGATGGCAAAGGATTTACAGCGAATGATCTCTAATGATATGTTTGATGATCCTAATAAATTTTACAATCACAGTGAGTTTCTAGGGAGTTTGACGAATACAACAGGGAAGCGTAGTAAAATTCCAGGTATCATCGAATTGATGTCTAAGCGAGCTAGATTTTTGAAAAAACACCCAGATTTAGCCATCTACCCACCAAAGGTAGAATCGGTTACCGTAACGGGTAGAGAGAAATTTGAAAAGAACAGAATCACTAATTTTCATGTACAGGTGAAAGCAGACAATAGTGCCAAGCGTGTTGTCCTTTGGTACCGTTTCAACAACACAGATGATTACCAGAAAATGTACATGAACGATGATGGTAAAAGCAAAGACGGTAAAGCGGACGATAAATTATTCGCAACCACCGTTGATCCAATGGGTAAAGCAGATACGATGGAATACTATGTTGTCATAGAAAATGCAAAAATGGTCACCTTTGTTCCTTCAAATTATATGTATGAGCCTAAAGTAGCTACCTTAGGCCAGTTGAATAAATAGGAAATATTGACTTTCTACCAAAAAGTCAAACGTTTGAAAAAACGTAATTATTCAGAAGTATGAGGAAGTTGCGATCGCTCTGCGGTCGAAAGTGAAAAATGACTTACAGCTAACCTACTGTGACCTCTTCTGAGGTTAGGACTTTATGACCGCAGAGCGGTCACAGTAGGTTAGAAATTAAGGATACCATTTTTTTCGACCCCATCGGGGTCGTACCACCTACGGTAGTGAACAGTTACAAAAAATAAAGTCAACATAAAATAATAAAAACCTTAACATCCTCTTCACACACACTAAAACAAAGCGATACGTTATTGTTACATACTAACTAATACTGCGGCTCAAAAAGTCGTAAAAACCAACAATCTGAAATAGGATGAAGAAGTTGATACCGCTCTTATTATCTTTCCTTTTTATCGCCAATGCCATTTCTGCTCAAGACATGTACGATGTCATGCGGGTGAAAGAAGTGAAAGTTCGCTTTGTACAAGAAAAATGGGATGACGTTCTGGACTCCCTCAAACAAGCCGGAAATGACGATCGCCTTTTGGGGCAAGTAACTGTTGATGGCCTTAAATACGACAGTGTCGGCGTCAGATATAAAGGCAATAGTTCCTACTTTAACGTTCGCAATCAGGGGTCTTCCAAACTACCATTCAACATCAAGGTCAATTACAAAAAGAAGGAACAGTCTTTTCCTGGAGGTTATACCTCATTGAAGTTGAGTAATGTTTTTCGGGATCCTAGCTTCTTAAGAGAAGTAATGTCTTATGAAATTGCCCGGAAATATATGCCAGCGCCAAAGGCTTGCTACGTCAAATTATATGTGAATGATGTACTGATCGGTTTGTATAATAGCACCGAATCTATTGATGAAAACTTTCTGACGGAAAAATATGGCTACGATAAAGGAACACTTCTGAAATGTGATCCAAGTTGGAAAGCAAAGCCAAAGGAAGGTTGTAATAAAGGAGATAAGGCATCATTGATGTTTCAAGGGGAAGACACGGATTGCTACAAAGGCAACTATGAATTAAAATCAGACAAAGGATGGAAAGACCTAGTTGAACTCACCAAAACGCTAAATGAAAAGACCAACGAAGTTGAAAAGATATTAAATATAGATCAGGTACTCTGGATGCACGCCTTCAATAACGTACTTGTCAATCTTGATTCTTATAGCGGTCGTCTTTGTCATAATTATTACCTCTTCCGAGATTCTTTTGATGTTTTCCATCCTTTGGTTTGGGATATGAATCTTTCTTTTGGTGGTTTCCGCCACGATGGAACAGGCACGGCTCTGACTAATGAAAAGATGATCAAACTCAGTCCTTTCATTCATTACAAAAGCCCCAATCGACCGCTCATCAGCAAGTTGCTAAATAATTCACTTAACCGAAAGGTCTATCTTGCACATATCCGAACGATCATAAAAGATAATTTTAAAGGAAGTGGTTTCCAAAGCCGCGCTACTCAGCTTCAGCAAGTGATTGATTATCATGTGCAAAAAGACACCAACAAGCTGTACACATATGAATCCTTCAAAGGCAATATAGATTCCTCAGAACAAGCTGGAAAAGAAAAGATCATAGGAATTATGGAGTTGATGAAGCCACGTATCGAATATTTGGAAGCACATCCATTGTTGGTTAAAACGCCTCCAAGTTTGTCTTCCGTTCAGCATCGTGCAGAAGGAGAGGAGACCAAAGTAAGTGCCCGGGCAGATAACGCTGAAGACCTTTGGTTGATGTACCGCCAAAAAGGAAAAGCGCCTTTCCAGAAAATACGAATGACCGATAGTGGGGAAGCTGGTGACGCAACAGCGGATGACAAGACTTATACCGTTTTAGTGAAATTAGAAAAAGGCGCAGAATACTACCTCATCGCAGAGAATAAAAAAACTGCAGCTCTAATGCCAGAACGTGCTGCTTTTGAATTTTACACGGTGAAGTAAGTACGACTTGCTTGGTGAATCTAAAAAACGTAAGTGTACTCTCTTGGGTCAACGAACCAACAGAACGAAGCCTATTTAATTGAGAAAACCATATATGAACTTTTTAGAAAAATTCAACGAAAAATACATTCAAGAATTCAACGAGACCATTCCTATCGACGAATTTATTCTTAATCTGCTGATCGTTGCCATCCTTGTTTATTGCCTCCGTTTATACTACATCCGTTTTGGGATGACACTCTCCAATCGGAGCAGATTCGCTAATAATTTTTTACCATTAGCACTTGGGACTTTATTGATTATTATGATCGTAAAATCTTCAATTGCCCTTTCGCTTGGTCTAGTAGGTGCGTTGTCTATTGTTCGATACAGAGCTGCTATTAAAGATCCCGAAGAACTTACTTATTTGTTTATTGTCATTGGGCTTGGTCTCGCAGGAGGAGCCAATCAACCTGTATTGGCAGTAGTCGCTTTTACCTTTATAATCCTCTTGTTGTATATCAATCGTTTGTTGACGAATCGGCACGGCTTCCGTTCGGAAGATCGTCTTTTTGTAAACATAACAACCGATACAAAAGATGTGGAAAAGGTGGCAGCCTTACTTTCAGAAGAATTTACTTACGTAGAACTAAAACGTTTGGACACTCGTCCGGATGGTATGGACTTGTCTTTCATTTGTAAGGCAGATGGCTTAGCGCAAATTAGCAAAGTACAAGAAAGCATTACGGCCCTCTCTCTAAAAAGTCAACTCTCAATTATTGACCAACCTGACCTGATCGTATGATTCTCAAAAATGACCGCAACTCCCCTCGGTGGTTGCCAGCAGTAGTCGGAGGACTTTTGTTTGGTGGATTGGTCTTGGTTTATCTCTTCTTATCTCGTTCTTCTGATATGCAAGAAGAAACGAAAGTTCCAGAAGGCGCCATTTTCTGTGGTGCGGAACAAACAGAAGGCGAATTTTTCAAAACAGGAGAGCATCTTTTTTTCCGTGGCAAACTTCAA
This sequence comes from Herpochondria borealis, assembly GCA_032274145.1. Classification (NCBI taxonomy): domain Eukaryota; phylum Rhodophyta; class Florideophyceae; order Ceramiales; family Ceramiaceae; genus Herpochondria; species Herpochondria borealis. The sequence continues at coordinate 5,268 of JAVCKV010235965.1, read as the reverse complement.
TCTGCTGATTTTGCTTTCAGCGGTAACCATTCCTGTAAATTAGAAGAAACAGGAAAACGCCAATACGGCTTTGGTTATAAACTGGAAAACCCTATTCCTGGAATGACTTATAAAACTTCTGTCTGGTTGAAAAATACAGAAGCCAAAGGAGTATTGGTGGTTGAAGGCCCTCCCAATGCTGGTTTTTACAGGAAGGAATCGGAGGGAGAAAAGAAAGAAAAAGGCTGGGAGCAACTGGAAATTGTTTTTTCAATACCATATAAGAGTCAGTTTGACTTCATTCAAATCTACGTTTATTCTGATGGGAAAGAAACTGCTTATTTTGATGATTTGACTCTTATTCCCATGGGGCTTATATCCGCAGATACAGAAGTCTTTGATTTGGATACCATCCGACTTACTATTTCAGACAAAGGAATGAAACAATTGGAAGACAAACGTATGGAAGCCTTTCGGAATGGAATTTTAGAATCGGCAGAAGACGATTGGATCAACGGAGATTTGTCAAGTAAGGAAGGAGAAAGTAAAAAAGTGAAGCTTCGTTTGAAAGGCGATTGGACCGATCACTTACAAGGTGATCGTTGGTCTTTTAGAGTTGTAGCAGAAACCGATAAAGCATGGAATCGCCTCAAGACGTTTTCTTTGCAAACACCCCATACGCGTTCTTATTTATTGGAATGGATGTTACATGAACTTTTTAATTATGAAGATGTATTGACGACTCGATATGAGTTTGTGAACATGAAATTTAATGAGAAAGACTTAGGACTCTATGTTTCCGAAGAACATTTCTTGAAGCAGTTGCCTGAATCTAGTAAGAAGAAAGAAGGCCCGATTATTCGTTTTGTCGAAGCAGGGCATTGGGAGTTTTACCTAAGACAAACCAAGTTGAAGGCCGATATGAATGCAGAAGTCCTTGTTGGAAGTCCTGAAATTAAGCCATTTTTGGAAAACAAAACGTTCAAAACGCCGCTCTTAAAAGAGCAGTTTATTATCGCTAGAAACTTGTTGTATGAATATCGCTATAATTTAAAACCTGCCTCAGAAATTTTTGACATCGACTTGTTGGCAAAATACTATGCGATTGTAGATGTTACAGGAGGCTATCATGGTGTTGCTTGGCACAATCAGCGATTTTATTACAATCCTGTTACCAGTAAATTAGAACCGATTGGTTTTGATGGATTTAGTGAAATGGGCTTGAAACATACGATGAAACGTCCTTTCTTGGGAGCAGATTTGTCGGCTAAGAAATACGAAAATAGTAAGTTTTATAAAAACTTATTTACAGATATTACCTTTTTGGAACGTTATGCTTATTATTTGAATGAATACACGCAAAAAGAGTACCTTTTAGGTTTTATAGATCGTATAAAATTAAGATTACTAGAAAGAAAAAGTTGTATCCAACGAACAAAACCTGACTACAAATTTGATCCTAATTATGTTCTCAAAAGGGCTGCAAATATACAGAATGCCCTCTATCCTAATGTATCTTCTATTCAAACCAAAACAGTAGAACCAGGGTTGATCGCTGTTTGTAATCGCCATCAATTGCCGATTCAGATTATTGGGACAAAATCACAGGCAGATGGTACGATTAAATACACAGAAGATGATTCACTGGTGTATACAACGCTCTTTGCACGATTACCAGACTATTCTAGACAATTTAAAGTACCCGAATCTGCAAAAATCCTAGTGTATAGAATCCCTGGAATTGATAAAGAATTTACTGTAGATATTAATAAATGGCCTATTCCAGAAGCTTTTGCACCTGTTCAAAAATTGAAAGAAAACTTAGTAGAAAATCACCCAGCTTATCGTTATAAGAAAGGAGATAATCAGATTGTTTTTAGTCAAAAAGCAACGATTGACCAACCTATTATCATTCCTAGAGGCTGTGCCGTCATTATCAATGCAGGAACTCAATTAGATTTGGTTAAAAGTGCCTTTATATTCTCTTATTCTCCTGTGCATTTTTTAGGAACGGAGGATGCACCTATTATGGTTGAATCTAGCGACCAAACAGGCCGTTCGTTTACAGTGATACAAGCAGAAACGCCTTCCAAAATAAATTATACAACATTTTTAGGTTTAGGGGCATTTTCCTATGAAGGGTGGGATTTGCCAGGAGCTGTCAATTTTTATGAATCAGATGTAGATATTTACCATTCTCAGTTCACTAAAAACACTTGTGAGGATGCGTTAAATATTGTTCGTGCGAAGTTTGATTTCTCTCATAATACGATCAGTCATACTTTTGGAGATGGCTTTGATGCTGATTTTTGTTATGGTGTCGTTGCCAATTGTTTCTTTAATAATACAGGAAATGATGCGATTGATTTTTCAACAAGTGAAGTGACCATTCGTGATTGTAAAATCACCAATGCAGGTGATAAAGGCATTTCTATGGGAGAAAATGGCAAAGCTTGGGTCATCAATACGCTGATTGATGGTGCTGTAATTGGAATCGCTTCCAAAGATTTGTCAAAGACAACGGTCAAAAATTGCGAGATCAAAAATTGTGACATCGGTTTTGCTGCTTACCAAAAGAAGCCAGAATATGGAGAAGGATATATTTATGTAAGTTCGTATAAAAGCGAAAATATAGCTGTTTTGTACAAAATTATGCCAGGCTCTTACTTGAAATTACTCAAGCGAGAGATCAGAGGAAATTAATAAGATAGCCAATTGATTAGGAGACAAAATATTTCCGACCATAATGATTTAAGCCTGCCATTTGAAGTAGCGCTAATAAGGAACCAACATCGTTGAGCGAAAAACATAAGTTTAATCCATTGAGTTGGGTTTCAAACAACAGCTCTCTGCGGGCACGTAACCGAGGACAACGTTGGTTCTGAGTATAAGAGTTATCCATACTGTTTTTGAACTGATCGAATCCTCGTTCATCCAATGTCATAATGATGGTACTAAAGTGAAGGTTGAATACTCGACACTCGTCACACCATAAAATGAACCCATCAGGGATCTCTGCTAATAGGGCTTTTTTTGCACACATTATGTTTTGTTTTTATTTAGACTAATTCTAAACAAATGTAATGAGATTTTCTGAACTTTATATTTTTAACGCTAAAAATATTAGAATTTCTTAAGTAGCCCTACCAAAGATTTTGATATAGGATCGTTTTTTTTGTTAAAATTATTAGGAGGACGATCTTGGAATTGTATTTGTTGATTTGTAAAACTAGAAAAAATAAATAGGATTTATTTTTTCTGCTGTTCTTCCCCACGAGATAACTCCAGTCTTATGAACAAAAAACTAATTCTCTCAACTGTAATTTTTACTTTATTATTAATACCTAATTTTCTTTCTGCCCAAAAGCCTAAAATAGATCGAAGTGATGTGCTTTTTAAGTCTGGTTTTTTTATGGATGTCAATTTGGGCTTGAATATAGTCCATGAGATTGGTCCACGTAGGATTGAAGTTTATGACTTCTATCACCCTGGAGTTACGATTGGTGGGCCAACCTTTACAACAAAAACAATTTATGTCAATACACTTGAAGCTACATTGGGCATTCACCACAAAATAGGCAATAAATGGTATTTTGGAAGCCATCCTAAATATCGTTTGGGTTTTCTGGCGATCTGGTTGCAAGGTGGTGTTATGTTTGCGTCAAGACAGCCACATGCATTTGTCTCAACAGGCCTTGGTTTTGCTAGTATTTTTAAAATAAACAATAAACTGGGGGTAGAGGCAAATTGTAATATTGGCCCTAATTGGTTGATGGATGGTGAGCGCTATACTGGCGCTTTGGTCAACTTAGAGTGTAAATTTCGTATTAATTACTTAGCCATCGGAATCGACTTGGCTTATGGTTTTGGAGACACTTCATTTAAGTCTTACGGGACAAAACATGCACCATCGGTATCTCTATCAATAGGAGGGAAGTTTTAAGTCTTGGCTAAAAAAAAGAACTTTAAATTGTCCTGTACATTCAAGATACAAGATAATTTAAAGTTCAGTAATTAAAACTCAAAAAAAAATTAGCGATTAGACTTTTCAAAAGGTGGCGTCCATGTTTTTTGTTGCATAATCGCCTTTACTTCTTCATAAGCTAAAGGATAAAAATCATGACAATCGACTCCTACATCAAAGGCTCGCTCTGATGGAATATCAGGCAAACTACCATGTGAATGACCGTACAAATGATAGGTTCCATAATGTCCAGCATGCCATGTGCGTTGAGCATAATGGAATAGGACGATCATTTGCTCGCCTCTATGGAAGTCTTCATCTTCGACCATCAATTCATAATAATCTTTGATCCATTCGAAACGACTGTGACATGCTTCGGCAGCAGTCTCGTGATTGCCTTTTATTAAATAAATCTTGCCATGGAGGCGATCTAGAATCTTTTTGAGTTTGTTGTTGGAACATAATCCGACATCACCAAGGTGATAGACTTCATCATTTGGACTGATTTTTTGATTCCAACGTTCTATCATCGTTTCGTCCATTTCTTCGAGAGAATCAAAAGGACGATTTGAGTATTTAATGATGTTTTTATGCCCAAAGTGATGGTCTGAAGTAAAAAATAATTGACTCATTTTTTGTTAAATTTTAGTTTGAATATCTGCGAAATCTGTATCTAAAATTTATCATTTAGCCCTTGATTCACATGTACAAGACTATTAATTGACAATGCCGTTTAAAAGTTCCATGGAGCAAATGAAACTATCCACCTAATTTTATAATCACTTGATCAAAAAGCAAAGGTTTGCTTCGATAGCTATAATAGCCGCCAATGACACCCAAGGTATCTGCAAGGCCATCGTAAAAATCCAAGCCTCTACCTGGAATATACTGTTGCAAAACTTCCGTTAACAAACCAAGAAGCACCGCTCCCAATAAAACATCGGTTAAGCGCTCTGTTTGTTGATATTTATAACATAGATTGACGGATAGTATGAAAAGAATAAGAAAGTGTACCACTTTATCCAAATGATTATCGACGACTTTCCCACTTCCTGGAGTTAGGGTGACCACCAAAACAATCAATAAACTTACCAAAACTAAGCGATTGCGTCTAACTTGTTTCATTCGTAATTATCTTTGGTTGTCTGACAATTTTTGCCAAAATCTAAATACAGTGGATACTTTTAAGCATCTAAGTCTTTCGTCCTATGTTATTCGTCTTACGTCTAATCCGCTATTCAGTAGTGTCGTAAAACGAATAACGAGTGACCGTTCCATTTCGTTTAAATAGAAACAGGTTCTTTCGCTTTAGGGCTAAAATAGTC
>JAVCKV010235964.1:0-46892 GCA_032274145.1 Herpochondria borealis | reverse complement strand
AAAAAAATCTATATGCTAACCAATATGAAGTGGACAGCATATAGATTTTGAAAAAATCAAATTACATTGAATAGAAAAATTGTTCCTTTACGATTTTCCCATCTTGTACTTCATACATACATAGTTCATCCATTTTTTCTCTTCCTCTTCCTTTGAATGTCGCATCCATCATCATACTCATACAGAAGTGATTACCTGCAACAACTGGTTCTCCTACAGATGAACCATGAAACTCCTCCATTGATTCATTCCAAGCTTTCCCTTTAGCGGCCATAGCTTCAAGTCCTTCACATACTTCCATTGGTGCACCTTTTGGTTCGATGCTTACGCAGTTAGGAGCGTAGAGTTCTTTGTAGATAGTTTCGTATTCACCTTTACGGCATAGGTCAGCTAACTTAGTTGCGATTTCTTGTGTAGTCATGTTGAATTTGTTTTAGTAGTTAATTAATGTAGAATAATAATACAAAGGTATTGTTGGTTGCGACAGATTGTGTCAGGGGTGTTTATTTTCTTCTGGCCATTCCATGAAAAACTTTCGAAGATCGAATTTCCTGTCTTTAAATTTCTTGTTTAACAGCTTGTACTCTAGTACCTTGTCGATTCTAAAGTTTCGGTAGTCGTTTCTGAGATGACACCAAGCAATCACGATCCATATTTCATCAATACAATATATCGCTGCGGGTTCTATCTCTCTTTCACTAATTTCTCCCGTATGCACCTTTTGATACTTTATCTTAAGCATGTAGAAGTTAGTCATTGCCGATTGCAAAGCAGATAGTGCATTACTTTCTATTGTGGTTTTCGAGGTAGAAAAGACAAGCATTTTAGCATCCAGTAATTCGGATTTGGTTTGCATATTACTTTGAAAGGTGGACTTTATTTTAACAAGTGCATTCCCAAAATTCTCTATTAATGATTCATTTTTAGTTCTGGCAATTATTTTCTCGGCGGTAATTAACGCATTCACCTCTTCTTGTTGGAATTGTACAGGAGACACAGTATATCCGTCCATGATTGAATATCCTTTTCCTTCTTCTGTGATGATAGGAACACCTGCTTCTTCCAGTTTCCTAATGTCTCTATAGATCGTTCGTAGGCTCACACCAAACTTAGTAGCGATTTCATTACCAGTGATCAGCCTTTTGGACTTCAGCATGGTTAAGATTGATATTAGTCTTGGCAATTGGCTCATAAAATCATTTGAATCAAAGATAAGGCTATTGGTGACATAATGTGGCAGGGGTATTTTAAGGAGCAATTTTGTTATTTGCTGGTTTCATTTTAATGAATAGGTTTTCAATTTTACTTTTTGTGGATTTGTGGATTTGTGGATTTGTTTGATTTGTTTTATGATGTTGACTAAGTATTATATAAGCATAGTTTGAAAACGTGATTTTGAAATGCACTCGTTTTGTTGGATAATTTATACTGCACCATGGATAATTAGTTGCTTAAGTTGATATAGTTGGGCTAATAATATTAAATTATATAGTAAATATAATTACTGTAAATATATTTACTATGTTTGCGTTTCAATTAAATTGATAAATGATGTGGGCAAATGAAGTAACAATAAAAACCAACGTTTCAAAAGCACAAATTTGGAAGGTGTGGTCTGATGTATCAAATTGGAATGTTTGGGATGATCAAGTAATTACATCAGAATTAGATGGTCAATTTATACAAGGGCAAAAAGGTCTGATAACACCAAAAGGAGGACCTAAGTCAACTTTTGAATTGGTTGAAGTAACCAAGGAGGCAAGTTTCACTAGCCGATCCATCCTTCCGCTCGCGAAGATGGATTTTATTCACAGAATAGAAGAATCAGGAGGAGAGCTAACCTTAACGCATAGAGTGGAGATATCTGGGATGTTGACCTTTCTATTTTCAAGAGTAATTGGAAATAAACTGATAAAAGAATTCCCCAAAGCATTAAACGAATTAGTTACTGTAGCCCAAAATAAACAAGTATGAGCAAAGTGTTTCAATTTGAGTCGCCAAGTCAAAGTCCTGGGTTTCTACTATGGAAGGTTAATAATTATTGGCAACGAGAGATTAAAATAATATTGTCGGAGTTTGATCTCTCGCATGGACAATTCGTAGTACTGGCAAATACCTTTTATATGGGGTTCGAAAATGATAATGTAACGCAAATGGATATTGCGAACCAAGTAGGAATTGATAAAATGTTGACATCCAATATTATCAAAGCTTTGCTGAAAAAGGAATTCGTTTCAAGAAAAGAACATGAGACAGATACAAGGGCTAAAACGCTAAAAGTTACTAATACGGGTAAGGCACTGTTGAAGAAGGCAGTCAAGTCAGTAGAGAATTTTGACAAGTCATTCTTCGCTAATTTGAAAAATATCGATTCTTTCAATAAAGAATTATTATATTTATTGAAAGGAAAATGAATATAGGAGCTTTATTTTTTAGCTAATATATTCTATGAAGAAAAACCATATTAATTAAAAGGAAAATCATTTTAAACATTAATGCATGAAGAATACCACCAATTTTATGTTGCTAATATTTTCTCTTTTTACACTTGTTTCCTGCAATGATGAAAAATCAGATACAACTTTTGATTCAACAGTAAATAGGACGCAGATTACAGAAACTCTTAAAAACTTACTAACCTCGATCGAAACTAAGAATCTGGATTTATTAAAATCAACAATGTCTCCTTCTGGAAAAATGGAGCTCATATTATCGAATACTGAGACAACGTATAAAGTCGATGAATTTGTGAATTTTCACGAAGGATGGTTCATGGATACTACTTGGACGATGAAGACTAAGATTCTGAACATGGATGTAGGAGAGTATATCGGTACAGCTACAACGGAAGCTATATATGAAGAGCCTGACAGAAATGGAAAGCCATATATGAATCATATGATAGTAAGTTATGTATTACAAAAAGAGGCTGATAATAGATGGTATGTTACTAAAGATCACGCAACTACTTTGAAGAAGTCCACCGAATAAAAAGGCTTTTTGGCGAAAATCACTTAACTTAATCATTATTAGTGATTTGTTTATTTTCACTATCAAATAACCAATTACACAAAATGAAAGTACTCATAACGACTCTAATTATATTCCTGTTTTTTCAGATATCCATATCACAAAACCAAACGATTGGCTTACTTTCATATAAGCAGAATCTTACTTATGAGGGATATACGCTAATTTTTCCTAGGGATCAATCAACTGTATTTTTGATCAATAATTGTGGTGAGATTGTCCACGAATGGGAAGATGATACGAAGTATGTGCCCAATAATGCAGTCTATCTGCTAGCGAATGGTAACCTCGTGAAATGTAAAAAGCACAACAGTGGATCTATTGGTACGGGCGGTGGGCAGTACTTCATAGAAGTCTTGTCTTGGGATAACGAGTTATTATGGTCTTACGAATTAAATACTGAGAACGAAAGATTGCATCATGATGTTGAAATTTTGCCTAACGGGAACATAGTGATGATTGCATGGGAGAGGCGAGATAAAGATGAAGCGCTGGCAAATGGTAGGTTAGCTGAGACGATGACTTCCGATGTTCTATACCCTGACTATATTTTTGAGATCAATACAGAAACGAACGAAAAGGTATGGGAATGGCATGTGTGGGATCATCTGATTCAAGATGTAGACGCTAGTAAATTAAACTATGGTAATATAAGTGACCATCCAGAATTAATTGACATTAACTATGCAGAAAATATTGGTCCTCTTGATTGGGATTGGTTACATGTAAATGCGATAGATTACCATGAGGGGTTAGATCAAATAATGTTATGTGTTCCGTACTTTAATGAATTATGGATTATTGATCATTCAACGACAATTGAAGAAGCTGCTGGGCATAGTGGTGGAGATTATGGTAAAGGAGGTGATCTACTATATAGGGTAGGGAATCCACTTGCATACAAAAGAGGAACGGAGGACGATAAGATGCTTTTCTTCCCTCATGATACTCATTGGGCAAATGATTTTTTATCACCTGATCATCCTTATTATAATGACATCCTAATTTTTAATAATAGAGTAGAAGGCGATATATCTAAAATGGAGATAATCGAAAATCCATGGAATCAAGATAGTATGGCTTATAATCAAGAAGGTGGAGTATTTTTACCCACGATTTTTGAAAATTCTATTACCCATCCGGAACCAGAGAAGTTCTTTTCTCGTGGTCTGTCTAGCGTTCAGCTATTACCAAATGGGAATATACTTGGCTGCAGCGGTGGACAAGGCTATTTAATGGAATTAACTTCTGAAAATGAGATAGTATGGGAATATAAGGTGCCAATAAAAAATGGTTTTAGAATGCCTCAAGGTTCAGAGATTCCTTATTGGCAAAATCTTACATTTCGAGCATTTAAATATCCACTAGAATATGAAGCTTTTGAGGGGCGAGATTTATCTTCTAAAGGATTTATTGAGCTAGATCCAAACGTAGCATTTTGTGATTCTCTCACTGCGGTTGATAATGTACTCGAAATTGATTTGAAAGTATTTCCTAATCCAGTTACAACAAAATTGAATGTCGAATGGTCAAATTTTGAAGTGAAAAATATTGTGATTTTTGATTTGATGGGGAGAGAATTATTGTCAATTAATACGAAGCGGAATTCTGAGATAGTAAATGTTTCTTCTTTTGATAAAGGTGTTTATGTGATTGTATTTAATGAGAAAATAAGAAAAATATTTGTAGTTGAATAGGCTTTTTAAAAAAGGGGAAGTGACACATTTTCAATTCTTTACATTTAGCTTTACATCATTTTACATTTGTTCTGCGGCAGGTATTACAATTCAAGCATACATTTGAATTGTACTAAACAAATATATTATGAGAAAGAATTTATTATTACTCAGTTTATTGATTGCAGGATTAAGTTTTATGGCTTTCAAGTTAATGACTCCGAACGAGTCGAATTGTAAGATAGATGCAACACCTATTGCATCAAATCAAGAATTTTCGACGAGTCCTTTTTATTTTATCAATATATTAAAGCCTGAGGACTTGTTATATAAAGTAGAATCTAGATTTTTAGCTACAATTTCAAAAACTGATTTGGATAACGCAAAAACCATCATTGACATACTTCCTAAAGGGGCAACAGATTTGATAGATTCATATTACTACGCTAGAGTATCCATTTTAGATGATCATGTGGAAACAGATCGTCGAGCAATGTCTAATAACGAGGTTTTGACAACAGAACAGATCAATCTTATCCAATCTACAAACGATTCTGGAAATATCTATATTCGATCAGACTATGAAAACAAAAGTGGTTTGCGAGATTATAACTATTTGACATATTTTATCAGTGTAGTACCTGATCAGCAAGCTATCTATAATGATGGCTATGAGGCACTAATCAAACACTTAAAAACGAAGAGCAAAGAAGATGTAAAAGTCATCACTAAAGATGGCCTTAAGGCTGGAAAGGTAAGATTTACTATAACCAAAGAAGGATTCATCTCTAATGTATCCCTTACATCTACCTCAGGCTATGAGTCCGTTGATAAAGTTCTAGTTGAGACAATAGAGACTATTCCTGGGCAATGGACGCCTGCATCAAATGGAAGCGGAGCAAAAGTAGATCAAGAGTTAGTTTTCTTTTTTGGAGTAGAAGGATGTTGATATTTACAATTTGCATATAACGCCTTGTAACATAAAAGGTCCTATTTCCCATGCTTAGATTGGGGGAGTATTGGCGATTGAGTCATTCGATTGTGGTGGTGTAGTCAAAGTTTAAGATCTTTTCACCAGTCTGTTTTATTGATTTTGTACTTTTGAAATAGAGATATAACATATCTTCCGTCTACTTTTTATATCTATTCGAAGATAAATATGGAACTTCTAGTACAATCTTTGCACTTTTGATAGTAGCGGAGGAAGTATAACCTCCATAAAACGAATATTTATGTTAGGTAAGCTAAAAAGAGTACTAGGAATAGAAGGGGTTAAAGTTGAGATGTATATCAAACTTCCTATAGATAAAGAGGAGAAAGTAATCACTGGTAATTTAAAATTCACAACAAAAAGGGAAAGTGTTGTGAAAGGGATTACTGTCAAGATAATAGAAAAGTACTCAAGAGGAAGAGGTAAGGATAGATTGGTCGATGAATACACTATTGCGCAATTAGAGCTGTCTGATTCATTTGTCATTTCACCGGAGGAGATAGTAGAAGTTCCATTTTCTATAATGTATGAGATTGCTCAATCCGAAATGGACAAGATGGCTTCAGGCAGTATCTTTAAAAGGCCTTTTGTTAGTTTCGCAAAGTTTATGAGAAAAGTAAAATCTGAGTTTACTTTAATTGCTGAAGCGGATGAGGATGGAGCTAAGTTGAATCCATTTGCAGAGCAGGAGGTGGAGCTGTGACTTCGGCTTCGCTCAGTCGGCGTCAGTTCGGTTTTGCTCAGTCGTTGTCAGTTTGGCTTCGTTTAGTCGACATCAGTTCGGTTATGCTCAGTTGGCGTTAGTTTGGCGATGCTTAGTCATTGAGAAGTTACAATTGAAAGGTTTAGTTTTGGTAAAAAGTGATCACTATGCTCAGGCACTGAGTAGTGGTGTTTGTTTTATGTGAGGGACTATAATATTACCTTCAACTAAAAAAATAAAGCGTGAATTGTAAAAAAGGTCCGAAGGACCGATCCCCCTTAGTGGTGGCTGAAAAGCCACCATGAAATATAACAACATAATAAAAGCCCTATAGGGGCGATCCCGAATTTGGTAATTTAGCCTATTAATATCCCTAAAAAGAAAAATAATCTATCAGTCAAAATGCCGGATCAAATCCCAAACGCTGACTGATTAAATCCAATGCAGACTGAGCGAAGCCACAACGCAGACTGAGCGAAGCCGAAGTCAAGTTATTTCAAAATCTTCTTAAACTGTTTCAGAATTGCATTGATATCCTTTGGGATAGGGAATTCCATATCCATCGGTTTTTCCGTATGTGGATGAGGGAATTTTAATCTTCTACTATGCAGCGGTTGACGTGTAAGAAGTGCTCTTTCATCTTCCCCTTTTTTCATGTTGAATTTTCTCTTCTTAATCTCGGACAAGAAGAAACCTTCGCGCTTACCATATAAGTGATCGACTAATAGCGGATGCCCAATATGAGACATATGTACACGTATCTGATGTAATCTGCCCGAAAATATTCTCAACTGTACAAAAGTAAAATTACCAAACTCTTCTATTACCTTATATGCAGTTCTTGAATCTTTTCCTCTTGGATGCACTAGCATCTTTCCTCTAGTCGTAGTAGATTCGGACAGAGGTTGGTTTACTTCTCCCTCTTTTTCCCTGAATACACCGTCTACGACAGCCACGTAGTACTTTTCAGGAACTCGATCCATGAACATTTTATTTAGGATACGATGTGTTTCTTTATCCTTGGCAAACAAGATTCCACCACTCGTGTTTTTGTCAAGACGGTGGACCGTATATAACTCATCCCGATCTGCAACCAACATCGCAAATAGATTTGGGATATCATGACGAAATCTGTCAGGAATAGTAAGTAGGCCAGCAGGCTTGTTCACCGCTAACATATATTCATCTTCGTATATAATCTCTAATTTCTTCTTCATTACTTGCTCAATTTATCAAACGTCTTTTTTCCTTTTATATAGAAGTCAAGGACAATAGAAGACGAGTATCTAGATTGTGGAGTAGGGTTACCTACTTTGTGTTTTTGAATTATTTTTTTGAGAGTTTTTCTCTTCTTTGTCAACGTTGGAATCTGGCTAAAGAATTTCCAATGTGCGCCTATAATTGCTTTGATGTTAGATGTTTTACCTTCTGTTAAGAACTTTGCAGCGGCAACTCCATCAAGTATTAATCTGACAGGTAACTTCCAGATTAAACTACCGGCATTCTCATTTTTGAATAACGTGTAAAGACTATTCCTAAAGTTAAGTTTTACCTTTCTAGGGCTACTATAATCTAATGTGCCACCACCGAGATGAAAGACTGTGGATTGCGGAATAACTTTGATTTTGTAACCGCATTTTCTTGCTCTGATACAAAAGTCAATTTCTTCCATATGAGCAAAGTAGTCACTGTCGAATCCACCAAGATTTTTAAAAACCTCAGTCCTTACGACCATAGCGGCACCACTTGCCCAGTCGATAGACATTTCATCATCATATTGGCCATTATCTTTTTCAAGATTGTTGAATATACGTCCTCTACAATATGGATAACCTAGACTGTCTAAAAAACCACCACTTGCTCCTGCATATTCAAACGAGTCCTTTTCTTCTAGGCTCAGTATTTTGGGTTGACAAATAGCTAAGGTAGGATCATTGTCCATTGCCTCTAATATTGGGTCTAACCATTCTTTTTTGACACTTACATCAGAATTAAGAATGACAGTATATTCGGCATTAATATACTCCATGCCTCTATTGTATCCCTCAGCAAATCCATAATTCTTAGGAAGTTGTATCATCTGTACTTCGGGATGCCAGTCTTGTACATATGCGACTGAGTCATCATCAGAGGCATTATCTATCACAGTAATGTTAATTGGATCGGATGATGAGTAAAGTACTTGCGGAAGATAGGACTCTAGGTATTCTTCGCCGTTCCAGTTTAAGATAGCTATACAAACTCTATCCTGCGAGTGAACTTCAGGGGGAGGTGTGTCAAAAAAATCTTGAACTGCAATTTTATCCATAGCTAGTTGACCTTTTAACTCAGATAACGAATCAAACTTTTGGTCTCCTCTTATTCGAGTCAACACAGATACTTCTATCGGTTTATTGTAGATGTTATCATCAAATTCAAAAATATTGACTTCGATTTTTTGTTTGTGGGTAACGCCTGATATAGTCGGTCTAGTCCCTATATACATCATGCCTTTTTTATGTAGGCCTTCTATATCGCAGGTTACTGCATAGACACCTTCTTGAGGCTTAAGCTTATGTTTTTCATTTATCTCAATATTTGCGGTAGGGTAGCCTATTGTATTACCTATTTTGTCACCATGCCCAACTATTCCTGAGATCTTGTAATTATGATTTAAGAATTGATTTGCACCTTCTATATCACCTTCTTTTATTGCGGTTCTAATCTTGGTAGAACTTATGGTAATATCTTCTAATTCTTGTTTTTTTATCTGAATCACCTCGAATTTATGCTCTGGGCTATATTCTTCTAGTAGATCAATGTTTCCTTCTCTATTTAGTCCGAATCTATGGTCGTAACCAATAACTATATAGGATGGTTTGAAACTGTTCAACAAGAAACGTTCAATATACTCTCTGGGAGGCTGTTGTGAAAATTCGACAGAAAAAGGGACGATCACTAAATTGTCGACTCCGAAGCTTTCTATTAGATTTATTTTTTCGTCCAGCGTATTGAGTAGCACAAAAGAATCATCCTTAGGATAGATTATCTTACGCGGATGAGGATCAAATGTAATTATAACACTCTCACCGTCAATCTCCTTTGCCAGGTGATTTATCCGTTTTATGATCTTTTGATGGCCTCGATGGACTCCATCAAAGGACCCGATTGTCAGAACGGCATTTTTAAAATTGGGAAGTTCGTTGATATCCCTAAATATTCTCATCTATTTCTTACTCTTGCTACAGTGCAAATGTACTTCATTTGTTTAAATTTATGGACTATCTTAGATATAGAGATATATTTTTTATTCTTATTCGTTATAGATGAAAACTTAGTGCAATGTCAAAAATAGCTGCATACCAAAAACAATTCCATTACTACCGATCATTAGCAGAAAAGGCAGTCTCTCAGATATCAGACGAACATGTCTTTGAAATGCCTAGTGCTGAAAGTAATTCTATTGCAGTGATAATGAAACATATGGCTGGAAATATGCTGTCAAGATGGACAAATGTATTTGAGTCTGATGGTGAGAAATCATGGCGTAACAGAGACGATGAGTTTATAAATTCTTTTAATACAAAGGAAGAATTGCTCCATTACTGGGCTGAAGGATGGCAAAGTCTAGAGAATACATTAGGTAATGCAAACGATAACGATTTAGAGACGATTGTCTATATCCGGAATATGGGATGTACATTTCATGACGCGATTATAAGACAAATCAGTCACTATGCATATCATGTGGGCCAGATCGTATTTACAGCGCGATTACTAAAGGGAAATGAATTTCAATCATTGTCAATTCCTGAAAATCAATCGAAAAGCTATAATGCAGAAAGGTTTGCTCGAGATAAGACCATTAAGCACTTTACAGATGATCTAAAAAATAATCCCAATAATTGATAAGATCGCCAAATCATTTATAAGGCTCAAAGCACAAGAACATATCTCGTAAATAATCGTCATAGTCACTTTAAGAATAATCCGTTTCAATCCGCTAAATCTGTGTTTTCCGTGTTTTATCAATGCCAAACCCCATGGATCATCTACTTACAATTCCTCAAAGCAACAGTTGATTCCTTAAGTGTGACTACGCCAAAATCATTCCCCCAAGAATTATTGATGTAGTTTATGATATTAGTTATTTGTACTTCTGTGTATTTCTGTCCGGGCATTTCTTGATTGTATGTCACTCCGTTTACTACGACCTCTCCTTTTTGACCATATCTGAGAATACAAGCAACCTTGTCCTGATTGTTTTTTAACCAATCAGATTTGGCTAGCGGAGGTATCAGTTTTGCAAGTCCAACGCCATCTTCCATATGACAATTGTTGCACTGTGCCTCATATAGTCTTTTACCATGGGCATAAGTCTCTTGTTCGCAACTTTCCAGTACGAACAAGCTAGATATAATCAGTAGAAATAATAAAGGAATGCTAATTTTTACTTTCATATTCTTTGAGTAAGGTATTGATATCTCTTATCAGTTTTGGGGTCTCATCAGGGTCTGTTCCTTCTGAGAATGATCTTATATGACCAGCTTTGTCAGTCAATATTAATTTACCGCTATGGTCGAAGCCACCCGGCGCATCTTCATCCTCGAATCCAATCTGTAAGTACTCTCCAGTCAGGTCATAAGTTTCATCTTTGTCTCCGTGAAGAAACCACCATTTGTCAGTTCTTACTTGTAAATTAGCTGCATATTCCTTTAGCTTTTGGGGAGAATCTCTTTTTGGATCAAGTGTAAATGAAACAAATTTAACCTGAGGGTTGGATTCGAACTCTGTATACACTCGCTTCATCTCTCTGGCTACCTTAGGGCATGTTGTTGGGCATGATCGGAAGAAAAAATCAGATACATAAACTACATCTGACAAGTCTTTATTTGTAACACGTATGCTGTCACTATTGAGAAATGACCAATCTTTCACTATATGATCTACTTCCTCATTGTCTACTACCTTTTTGAAGCCTAATTTCGGTAGTACAGTAGGAGTATTGTCTTTACAACTTGTGTTGATTAGACTTAGAATTGCTATTGTTAGTATTGCTGTTAGTCTCATTATTTAGTATGTTTTTCTTTTAATAGTTTAGCATTTTTTATGCTCTCCAACATATCGGTTTTTACTTTTGTAATCCGAATCATTTCTTTTTCTAAATAGGCCTTCTGCTCAGTAGGATCGCTTGGTACTTTCCAATCAGACATCCAGTCCATCATGCCATCATCTGCTTTTTCGAGAGCGGTAATAGCGGTTAGTAACTCTGTTTTTATGGATTCATCAGTCGTACTTTTGAGAATGGATTGAAGGCTCTTACGGTCTTTGTTAAGCTCACCTAATTTTGGCATCACTTCATCATGGACAGCTATAACTTCTTGTTCTAATGTTGATTTTTCTCTGCAAGAAGATATAAGGCTGATTAAGCAAAGAAATATTAATAGTCTTTTCATTTGATATGATTTTAAGTTATAAGCTGTATTAGTTTAGTATAGATACAAATCTAATAGTATTTACTGGCAAGCTTTTCTAGGTTTGTATAGATACAAATCTAATAGTATTAGCTGGCTTATGTTTGCTGTACTTCTCTATTTGACACAATAATGGCAATCTTTAATTATATAGTCAAGCCCAGAATGACCTTTGAGTTATCAATATTTTATTTGTACAAGTATTTTGTTTATATGTACAACTATTTGTGTCGAACAAATAACACAACACCATAGGTGATCTCGTTGAGATCAATTCATTTATTACATAAATAGCTAGAGTAGGATGAATACTCTGAATTCATGATAACTAATTTAGCACAATGTAAAGGACTTATTACAAGTCAACCCGGTTCTTTAAGGTGAATGGTTAGTTCTAATTTCATAGAGGTTTCCATGTTCTAGATTAGAATCGTAATATTTTTATTGACCCCATAGTGAGTCGCCGTGGTTTATCGGTGATTTTGATTATCTCCCTTGCTAGTATCTTCTGTATTAAATTTTTTCTTCCGTACAGTTTGTAACACACACACACACACACACACACACACACACCAACCATTACAACTTCTATTCTTTAAATATATTTCTGTATTATTGTACAAATAGAAATAGCATGAATATAAATATGAAAATGGTAGCCAATTTTGTTTCATACATAGCAATGTTTATGGGGCTTATTGCAATCTTCAGATATGTAGTAGACGGGTCGTTAGAAAATTGGATTTGGTACAGATCGATGTTTATCGCTGCAGCTGTAGGTGGATATAATGTATGGAGAAATAACAAAAAAGGAGCTTATAATGATCAATAGAATACCTAGACTAGTTTTTATATTGATTTTTTCTTTAGGAACAATAGGGCTCTACAGTCAATCTGTAGAGTCGATAATCGGTGCCTATGAATCAGTAGATAACAGTGACAATGACAATGAAGCGGAGAAAGATAAGTCTCCATGGCCCACATTCTCAGAATCAAAGACAAATAGTCTTCGTTCGAGGCTAAGTCAAATATTAGTCGATGTAAAATCTATTGATAGAGCAACTGCTGATGAACAAGATTTGATCAACTTAGATCTATTGGAACTTATAATTGAAGATCGAATATTTAAAATAGATTGGAGAAAACATGAAATGCCACTTACTGCTGAAGGCGGATTTCTGACAGGCATTATATACAGGATAAGTGGAACGAGGATTAATTCTGAAGAGGATGGGATTAAATACTTGAATAAACTAAATATGATTCCAGCATATATTGATTCTCAAATAGAAAATCTAAAGGCAGGACAGAAACGCGGAGTTAGTTCACCTAAATTGATTACAGGTCTTTGTCTAGGAATGGCAAAAGAAGTGTCTGAATCAGAAGCGGACAATAACTTCTTCTCCAAAGCGGTGCAAGGAACTGAAATTCAAAATAAAGCAATAACTGCGATTTCATCACAAGTGATACCTGCCTATAAAAAGTTGGTAGATTATTTAGAAAATGAATATTTGCAGAATGCGCCAGAAAAGATAGGTGTGCGGTCGATTAATGGTGGTAAAGAGTTCTATGAACAAAGGGTGCGATATTTTGCAACAGAAGATATAACTCCTCAAGAAGTTTTTGACATTGGTATGAGCGAAGTGTCAAGAATCAGAACGGAAATGGAGGACATTATTACTAAGTTAGCTTTTGAGGGAAGCTTTGCGGATTTCTGTGAATTCCTAAGAACTGACCCACAGTTCTATCCCAAAACGGGCAAAGAATTATTGCACTATGCGGCATGGATAACAAAGGAAATGGAAGGTAAACTGCCAGACTACTTTAATAAACTTCCTATGATGCCACTTACAGTAAAACCTGTACCTCAAGCACTAGCTCCCAATTATACGACTGGTAGGTATTCGGGAGGATCATATGAAGATAAAAAAGCGGGTCAATATTGGGTAAATACGACAAGTCTAGAAAGCAGACCTTTATATGTATTGCCTTCATTATCTCTACATGAAGGTGTACCAGGCCATCATACTCAGATTATGTTGGCTGCCGAATTGGATCTGCCTAAATTCAGAAAGAGTCAATATTTATCTGCATTTGGTGAAGGTTGGGCTTTGTATTGCGAATATCTCGGCAAAGAAGCAGGAATGTACCATACCGAGTATGAAGAGTTTGGGGCTTTGGTATATGAAATGTGGCGAGCGTGTAGATTAGTCGTAGATCCAGGTATGCACTACTTAGGATGGTCAAGAGAAAAGGCATTCGAATTTATGAAGAATAACACAGCCTTGTCACTTCACGAAGTAGGCACTGAGATTAATCGATATATCGGGTGGCCAGGACAAGCGGTGTCATACAAGTTAGGTGAATTGAAAATAAGAAAGCTAAGGATATACGCAGAAGAAACACTTGGAGACAAGTTTGATATTAGAGCATTTCATGATACAGTATTGGCGAACGGAAGTATCCCGATGGCGACCCTAGATAGGATTGTGAAATCTTGGGTGAAGGATTCAAAAAATAATTGATGTTGTATAATCACATTGAGTGTCATAATAGTAAAACGTATTACCAGTTGGTTGGAAAATAAGTAATCGATCAGGAATGTTTTCTGTGCTTGCGGCCGCAATTTGCACATCGATTTTTTGACCCTAGTTGTCAGGGGAGTCGCACTAATTCTTTTACCCTTATTTTATTCTTGGAGGAAAGCATTAACCTATAATTTGCTCTTGAATTTGCGGTAGCACGTCCTTTTCTAATATGGGTTTATCTTATTACACATGGTTTATTTTGACATCGGGGCTAATTCTTTATAGAGATTAAGAGGAAATTGTGATTATATAAAAAGCGCATTATTAGAGATTTTAGTGGTATTGTGCCAGTATTTTACATTTATTTCTGAAGGAATGTAAAATATATTCATCTTGATATAGGGGTATGTCGTTGATTTGCGTGTCTTGTTTATGTACACAAAAGAAACATATACCTACATGACATCTAATCCAGACGCATTTTTAAAAATAATTGACAAAGTAGCCATGCTAAGACAATTTAAAATATTCTCAGATCTCAATGAAGAAGAACTACAGGATCTTGCTAGGGCAACTGAGATAAAAGCAATTGCGAAGCACAAATACGTTTTCAAATGTGGAGACGATTGTAATTTTCTATATGTACTAATCAACGGTACAATTAAAGTAGGAAATACATCAGCCGATGGAAGAGAAGTAATCAAGACTATTCTTCATCCTACAGCATTATTTGGTGAGTCAGGACTGAGTTCAAAAAGCTTAAGAACTTCATTTACAAAAGCGATTGACACTGATGTAAGGTTATTACAAATAGATGTAGCGACTTTCAAAGAATTGATGAAGTCAAACTTTGATTTTAACCTTAAAGTGGTAGAAAGCCTAGGTAATAAGATCGTCAAAATAGAAAATAGGTTGGAGTCTCTAGTATTTAATGATGCTAGAACTAGAATTGTAGATTTCATAAGAGATAACGCAAATAAATTCGGAAGAAAAGTAGGATATGAAATGCTTCTAAAGCACAGTCTTACACAACAAGATATAGCGAACTTCACGGGGACATCAAGACAGACGGTAACATCTGTGTTGAATGATCTGAAAAGTTCTAATCAAATATATTTCAAAAGGAAAAGTATACTTATCAGAGATTTAGAAACTCTAGCATAAGTCAATATAAAGAATTTTCAGGTACACGAGTTCTCATAGACCGAATCTGAAATCCTAGCTATAAACAGGTATTCTCGAAAGAGGGAGTACCTGTTTTTTATTTATATATAATCAAAATTCGATCTCATCCAATAACATAGGCCACAATCTAGCTTCAGCCTTTTTCTTAAATAATCCAAAATGCCCAATCTTGTCTAATGCAACATCTGAAGGTTGTATAGTTTTGATGTTGAGAGTTGCATTAGGATAGGATAGCGCTAATTCTTTTACTGTATCAGGCGTAGACATAGGATCATCTGGGAAATACCAAGCGGAAATTTTTCTATTTATTTGCTGATAGAATGATAAGCCTATTTTATTATGAAGATAGTTAGGCATTATTCCATTCATTCGGCTATTCTTAATCCAATCATCTGCTACACCTTTTGGCCAATCTTCTCCAACGCCAAATGAACCAGGAATATAACCGTATACTCTCAGTAGTAGAGGGAATAATAGAATGGCCGGCCATTTTATTTTCCACTTATAAGGATTGGGAGAGAATTTATTGAAGTTGCCCGATGATGTAGTCAAGAGGATTACCTTATCGAAGACATCCCAATTTTGCATCATCCCATATATTTGTCCACCCATACTGTGTGCTATTAAATGTAGGCTTAGGGTAGGGTATTTATCTTGGATCCACTTCGTGACCGCAGCTGCATCGTATCTTCCCCAATCAGCTATGCTCATCTCAAATCCCTTGAGTGATTTTGGTTTTGATTCACCAACGCCTCGGTAATCAAATAATACAACAATGAAATTTTGTTCTACAAGATAGTTTGCTAGTTTTAGATAGAATTCTTTTTTTGTAACTGTTCCAGAATGAAATTGAATAACGGCCTTAGGTTTGGATATTGGAGGAGTTAATATGACAGCTGTTATATTGTATTCGTCTTCTGTTGTTATGATCTCTTTTTTCATTGGGTAACTAGTGTCAATTCTACTTAATAAAACGATTGAATAATTCCAAATGGCAAGCATTAAAATGGCGTTGTTCTTTCCAAATGTACTATACTTTTCGTTCTGTCAAAATATAGTGCGACCTCGCTTAGGTCGTGATCTGTTATTTTTTATCTGCTTATCATAGTTTTATCTGTCTGATGCCATATTTATGCAGCCTGGTTACAATATGTTAGATATTAAATGTGCAAAATAATAAACGACCTCAGCGAGGTCGAACTTCTTTTTGCTTTTTTAAATGTGAACAGACGATAATCAGGGAGAATTACCTTAATACCTTCCAATTATTTAGTTACATTTTAGTTTGATAGCGCTTGTTTGGACTTCATTACTTTTATTTCCCGCTCTGTCGACCATGTAAATCGTAAATGTCAAGTCGTTATCAGGATATTGAGCTGGACTTTCGCAGGCCGGAATCGAATCTTGTGGCGGAAATATGCAACATGTGTTTAACAAAACCATATTGATTGTGCCGCTAACGCCATTATTAGCTCCTTGTTCAGGGATAGCGGGGACTCTAAATCTATCATAGAATTCACCTGTACGATCATCGATGACAAATATGTTTTCTCCAGGAGTACCAGTACCAAATCCTATGTCTCCATCTCCATCCGTAAACTGTAAAGTCACGACGGTTGTATCACTATTGAGAGGGCTTTGAGACATCTGAAGATTAGATAGAGATACAAATTCTAAGGTTGGAGTATCACTATAATCGGGAGAATTAATGCACGAATAGATGCCAAGGACTACAAAGGCGAATATTATTATTGATAGCGTGTTTTTCAATTTCATATATTTAAAATGTTATTTCCGCCTAAAATTAACGATTTAAGTGTAATCATTTTTCTAGGGATAGCGCTTGTTCCTTAGCATCATTAAAATATAAATTTAACGGCACAAATTCCAATTCTGGTTTGAATCGGAATAAAAACAAACCAATGATCTTAATTATTTCCTCTGGTTATTAAAATCCAGTTGTCGGTCTTTCATGTATTTAAAATTTTATTTCCAAGACAATCAACGATTCATATTTAATCGTGTTTTCCGCATTTGATCGTTTTTTCGCACTTCTTTTGGACTGTTTTCCCGCATTTCTTTTGACTGTTTTCCCGCAACTCTTTTGACTGTTTTCCCGCATTTCTTTGAAATTCTATAAAAGCCAGTCAATAAGCCAGTCAATAAGCCAATCAATTTCTCCAAAATATTTTTGAGGCCAAGATTCTTTCATTTGTTTGGGTTACGAAAGCTTGTTCTTTAGCATTTTAAAAATCAATTTTTATTGGCACTAAAAAACTAACCAACGATCTTATCTATTTTCTTTTGTATTTAAAGCCCAGTCATCTGTCTTTCGCATATTAAAAACGTGATTACTTGCACATAAGTTTTAGAGTTCGATTGTGTGTATATCTTTGCACTGATTTAAAACATTATCATTACTTTGAATAGAACGCAACTCATATCAAATTTGAAATCAGTCAGTGAGAATTCTTTCGAGTCTTCTGCGCTAGCTTTATTCAGTTATCAATATATAAATAATTCTATTTATAAAACGTGGGTTGATGCACTGAATGTGAAAGTATGCAATATAAATGTTCTTGACGACATACCTTTTCTTCCTATTTCTGCTTTCAAAAACTACGAGATTAGGTCGCAAAAGGGGAGTGAGAGCCATATATTTACAAGCAGTGGCACCACAGGCTCAACTCCTTCACGGCACTTAGTATTTGATATGAATCTGTACCTGAATAATACTGAGGTGATTTTTTCTCAATTCTACAACAAAATAAATGAATATTGTTATTTAGCGCTCTTGCCTAATTATCTAGAACGTGGTGGATCTTCATTAGTGGCTATGGTTGAGCATTTCATCAATAGTTCAGACTACTCTGAAAGCGGATTTTACTTATATGATCATGATCAACTGAGAGATCGACTTATTCATTGTCAAAAGGAAGGAATTCCTACGATTCTATTTGGTGTGAGCTTTGCATTGTTAGATTACTTAGATATCCATGCACATAATTTTCCTGAATTAACAATCATAGAAACAGGAGGGATGAAGGGGCGTAAAAAGGAAATGACGAAGAGTCAACTGCAGAAATTATTAGCAAGTGGGTTTGGTGTGGATCATGTTCATTCGGAATATGGTATGACAGAGTTATTTTCACAGGCTTACTCTAAAGGGAATGGTATATTTACTACATCTAAAACTATGAAGGTTTTAACCAAAGAGATTACCGACCCGTTCTGTGATGCTCCAGTTGGTAAATCAGGAGTAATTAACATCATTGACCTCGCGAATATAGATTCGTGTGCATTTATTGAGACACAAGATTTAGGTAGATTGTATGCTGATGGTTCGTTTGAAGTACTTGGAAGGCTAGATTTAGCGGATATTAGAGGATGTAATTTAATGGTATCAGATTTATGATTTTATATTTTCCAATCCTCCTTAATAAGTCCATATATCGCACTGTCCAAGTATTTTCCATCAAAGAAGTAATCTTGTCTAAAAAGCGCCTCTTGAACGAATCCTAGCTTCTTAAGAAGTGATTGAGAAGCTAAATTCTTGGGGTTTGTGTTGGCCATTATAGTATTGAGTTCCATCTTACTAAACCCATAGTTAATAATCGATCGAGCCGCCTCTGATGCAATTCCTTTATTCCAAAACTCCTTTTTAATAGCATAACCGATTTCTCCACGATTATTGTGTTTGTCTATTCTCCAAATTCCCATATAACCAATTGCCTCATCAGATTCTTTTATTTTGATGATCCAGTTTATACCAATTTTATTATCGAAGTTTGATATGTTTTCTTGAATTTTATTTTCAATATCTGTTATGCTCTTCGGGGGATGCGTGTCTAAGAATAGCATAACATCATCATCCGTGCGCAATGCAAACATATCTGCTGCATGGACTTTATTATGACGGACAAGATCTAATCTTTCGGTCTGAAGTATAGGGAATGAGGTAAAAACGCTTTCATTCATAATTACTTAGTTAATCCTTCAAATAACCAGTTTGCTACAGCTTGTCTATTGGATTCCATAAGTATTCTTTTATGATCATTTTTGTTCCTGATATTGGCGAGTTCTACAAAGACAGTAGTAGGCTGAGTATAGTTGATTACATACAAACCTCTTGATTTCACTGTTCCTTTATAGCCCCGTCCAGCTTGATATCGATCATATTTGGCCTGGAAAGTATCACGTATTTTTCTCACTAATTTTTTGCCATGTTTACTTTTCTTATGGTAGTAGAAAAATACATCTTGCTGTTTTGAAGCACTGTTACTATCAACATGTAAGAATATTGCCACTTGATCCTCATATTTAATACCTTGAGATTTATAGCTTCTATACAATCTATTGATTGCTGCAGCTCTTTGGACGAGTCTTGGTTTTTGTTTTCTTGGAATCTTTAATTTTCCAATACACTTTTCATCGTAATCACATTTCAATAATTTTTCGTCTCTTATGCCATCATTTTCATCTTGTATTATTATATGAACTCTCGCACCATGCTGCATTAGATCTCTGGCTAATCTGAGCGCTATATCATAAGCATACTCATCTTCACATAAATCCTTATTGCCAAGGCAGTCATTACACATAGCACCTGGGTCTGGTCCACCATGGCCGGCAACTACATAGTATACTTTATCCTTGAGTGATCTATCAAGGACTTTTACTTTTGCATACTTTTCACCAAAAAGGCTGACATACAAGTTGTTTTTGTCTGATGATTTAGTTGTATTGATTACCGATTTTACCTTCTCTTTTTTAGTATTATTTGTGCTGTTTTTTGAAGGTAATGTTTCAGTTATTATTTCAGAACATCCTATTTCATGATAGGGAACCCATAATATTTTACTTTTCTTGTAATCGGTCCTTCTCGCTCCTTTTTTGAGGATGGTCTCGTTATATTTTTTTATTCTTACGGCTTTCTCCCAATTGTCTTCACCAATTGTAGATCTTATACTTTTTCCATTGTAGGTATATATGTAGATAGGCAGTTTGTAACTTCTGTGAGTAAGTAACACTGATTTTTCGGTAAGATTATTCATCTCAAGAAATTTCTCTTTATTGCAAGGATGGATCATTAGATCATATTTCCTTAGTAGAGAATAGATGCCTTCTCCTTTATCAGGTTTTACATCATGGAAATATGGAGCATTTGCAGATATATCGAAGGCAAAAAATATAATAAAAAAGCAAAGGAGTATCCTATTCATTGTATATTTTCAATTGTTGAGACTTCTACAAAAGTAAAACAAATTACAATAAAAAGTAATATGTTATGTTCTTTTATTTAGTTAGTTACCTTATTTATGGTTTTGTAACCGTCTTTGGTAAGTATTTGTTTTATAATAAACGATTACGATTCATTGAAGATTGTAGAGCCAGATCTACCATATTCTAATTGGGTATGTATATTTGCACTATGAATTTATCTCACGTGTGGGCTATCATCAAAAAAGATGTAGATATCGAATTGCGACAGAAGTATGCAATTGGGGGGACTTTTTTGTTTGCTATTACGTCCGCATATATCATATACAAGTCGTTTGGAGAGCTTAAGGCGATGGAGTGGAATATTCTTGTATGGATTATTGTTTTGTATGCAGGATTGAATGCCATCGTTAAGTCTTTTATCCAAGAGAGTAAAGAAACTTATCTTTACTACTATACGCTATTTGGACCTCTTGAGGTTATTGTAGCTAAGCTTATCTATAATTATCTGTTTACTCTTTTTCTGTCGCTGGTAGTAGTAGGCGTTTTTTCAGTACTCCTAGGTAACCCTATAGAAGATGTTTCGTTATTTATGAAGGCATTGTTACTAGGTACTTTAGGAATATCTTCGGTATTTACATTTGTATCTTCAGTATCTGGATCTACAAGTTCTAGTGCGACGATGATGTCTATTTTATCGTTACCATTGGTATTGCCTAGTGTATTAATTATGGAGCGGACAACAGCCGTTGCGATGAGACTGATAAATGATAGTGAGATATATGAAGATTTAGTGATCCTAGCAGGGATAGATTTATTATTGATTGGGATGATCGTTTTGATATTCCCAGGATTATGGAAAGAATAATTTTTAATAAAGAAGATATGAGCGTAGATATTTGAGATGTAGAGTCCAGAGTAAATAATTAATAGGCTTGGATAATTTTAGTCCAGTTCAATTTTTATTTATAATCGATACTGGCGAATAAACTCAGATGCTCAACAAGAAAACTAGGCATAGGTCGTTGAATTTCAACGGTATAAAATTTAATTTTATGAGACAAAATTGGTGGAAATTTCTGGGGATAGCGCTACTTATATATACAGTAGTCATAGGTATGTCTACGCCACTTAAGCCAGGTGTATTACGTATAGATCCACTTTCTATTGGTCAAAATGGAAATGATTCATTAAGAATCACACATGGTGAAACACATAAGTTTAGAGTCAAAGGGTACAATACCAATTTCACAGATAATGACAACACTGCTTGGTTAAAATTAGACTCTATTGGAGCTGTTATGGCGAATAAGGTTAACATAGTAAATAATACTGAAATAGATTTGACATTTGATATTCCAAATCACTTTCCTAGTCGGGATACGTTCGAGTCACTTACCTTGGTACTATATAATAAAGAAGATGGTACTGCAATATTACCGGATGCTATCTTCGTAAAGAGTGATCTAACCCGTGGTAATAATATTGCTGAATGGGAGGTGAATCCTATAGCTAATTTGACGGATAAACCTGGTATGCAATTCCCATATAGGTCTGTATTGCATGAGACGATTAGAAATACATTTTTTCATATACCACTTTGGTTTTCAATGTTTATACTACTGGTAGTTTCATTGGTATACAGTGTTAAATATCTACGAAGTGGTAACTTACAACACGATATATATGCTTCGGCGTTGGTCAATGTTGCTGTACTTTTTGGTATTCTTGGAATCATTACTGGATCACTCTGGGCTAAATACACTTGGGGGACATTCTGGACGACTGACGTAAAATTAAATATGTCCACTGTCGCTATGCTGATCTATGTTGCTTCTCTAATACTTAGAAGTAGTATCAATGATATAGATAGAAGAGCCAAGCTTTCTGCGAGTTATAATATTTTTGCTTTTGCAGCATTGATTCCATTGGTATTCATTATTCCTAGATTGACAGATAGTCTTCACCCTGGTAATGGCGGTAATCCCGCTTTAGGAGGCGAGGATATGGAGAATACTTTGCGAATGGTATTTTATCCGGCAATTATCGGTTTTACACTTCTTGGTCTGTGGATGTCAAGTGCACTGATAAGATATGAAGTATTAAAAGATAAATGGATGAGTAGGGGATAGAAGTTAAACGCTTAATAAACTTTCCGAATATTTCTTTTTGTAATCTAATCTATTTTGATTTGAACAGAATCTTCGTTCATTAGTTAATTTACAAAACCTACTTTATTATGGAAATGTTAATCATAGTTGCGTTATTTTATGGAGTCATTTTTCTGTTTTTGTCAGGAATCAGGCATTTAATTTCTAAGTATTGTAGATTTGGTTCATGTTAAAAGGCATTTCTCGATCCTTTCTTAAAAGAATATTTATTTTATACTACTATTTTCTAATCTAATTACAAATATTTCTAAGTATATTTATAACTCTGCAATTCTCAATTCTTTATGAGCTGTTGAAAAAATTAATACATAATTGGCTGATATTGAGGAATGAAATATTTTAAAATTTCTATCTGTATCAGATTGGCTTACAATATATTACGACACCACGTATATGCTTAAAAAATATATGTTTTGAAGTATGCATTGATGAAATATTTTACTCATTTTTGACTTCCCAAAAGAGCCGATCTTGATATGAAGAATTTGAAAACCCGATTTTAGTTATAGATCTCGCATTCGACTGATTCACAGAAATGTTAATCATTTGGTTTCGGAATCTGATTAGAGTGTTATTTATATCTAACATTCTATCAGCTAAACCGATTCTTTAATATTAGATCGTTTCGATCTGCAACCAACCTTGTAGATAAGAGCATATTTTTGAATGATAAAGAAAATACAGGACATGACGTATGACCATACTGAAGTGTGGAATAAATGCCTGAATATTGTACGGCGAGAATTAACTCAAGAAGCTTTTAAAGCCTGGTTTGGGCCCACAAAAGCGGTTAGGTTGACTTCTGAAGCGTTGACTATTCAAGTGCCCAACAAGTTCGTCTATGAATGGATAGAAGAGAACTATGTTAGTGTACTTAGAAAAGCGCTGAAAGCAACCATCGGGGATAACGCTCGGCTAGAATATCAGATACTTGTTGACAACCATAGAAGGATAGGAAAGAATACTAGTCTCGCAGGCAATGGCGACTTCCCTAAGAAGTTTTCAACGGATCAGATTAAGAATCCATTTGTGATACCTGGAATCAAGAGGATGAAAATCGATCCTCAATTAAACGCAAATTATACTTTTGATACTTACGTAATAGGAGATTGCAATCGTTTAGCAGCAACCGCTGGTAAAGCCATTGCTGGAAATCCTGGAGGTACAGCTTTTAATCCATTGTTTATATATGGTGATGTAGGATTAGGTAAGACACACTTGGCGAATGCTATAGGAGCAGAGGTATTGGCTCAGGATCCTGAAAAGCAAGTAATTTATGTTACCGTAGAGAGATTTACGAATCAAGTAGTTCAAGCAATTAAAAATAATGCCGTTAATGATTTTATGAATTTCTATCAGATGGTAGATACTTTAATCGTTGATGATATTCATTTCTTATCGGGTAGAGCAAAAACCCAAGAAGTGTTTTTTAATATATTTAGTCAGTTGCATCATAACGGAAAACAGATAATATTAACATCTGATAGACCTCCAAAAGATATTGAAGGTGTAGAGGATAGATTGATTAGCAGATTCAAATGGGGATTAGCCGCTGATCTTGCAACACCAGATTATAAAACAAGAAGAGAAATTTTGTCAGTTAAAATGGCAAAAGAAGGATTAGAACTTTCTGAAGAAATTCAAGAATATATTTGCTTCAATATAAAAAACAATATTCGAGAGATAGAAGGTGTAATCATAACACTTGTTGCACAGTCGACGCTTAATAAAAAGGAAATAGATCTGCAGCTTGCAAAAGATGTAGTCAATCAATTTATAAGTCAAGACAACAAGGAGATTACAGTAGAGAACATCAAACTCTTAGTTGCAGAATACTTCAAAGTACCTGTAGAAAAGCTTCATAGTAAAACAAGAAAGAGAGACATAGTAATCGCAAGACAATTGTCTATGTATCTAGCAAAAACTTTCACTACCAATACTTTAAAAGATATTGGAGCTAACTTTGGAGGAAGAGACCATACAACTGTACTATATTCCGTTAAGGCAGTACAGGATCTTATGGATACTGACTTAGTCTTTAAGGATAAGGTGATAGAACTGGAAAAACAAGTTCAGTTAAATCTTCACTAGGATATAGAAAACTAACTTAAACAAACACCTAAAATAAAAGAGCCGCATTTTTGCGGCTCTTTTTGTTTGCTTTTTGAAATACTTATGACATTATAGCTAATTATTTATGATGACCAATATCTAATTACCTTTCTTTGTGCCCTAGTAAAAATTTTAAGTCTATGAAAATTTCAAGTCTGTATTTTATCGGTTGCATTTTATTGCTTATCTCATGCAAAGAACAAAAGACTAAGATCAATAGTGTAAATGAGATCTCTAATGTGGTCAATGAATCTAATCATCCTTCTTTTGTGGCGGACATGGAATTTGCTCATGAAAAAAACTCAGTCTATAATAATGAAATGATTTGCTTCAATTTAGATATGACTTTTGGAAAGAGTAAGAGCTTAATGAAAATATTTACTACTCCCAATTCATCATCTATAAGAGTGGATAAGCATAATGGGATATCTACCATAATGATAGATGGTAAGACTTACACCAATGCAGATAAATCAGATTGGGCGAATGAGAAAGCTGGAATATATACATACCATTACTTCTTTATGGCTCCTTATAAATTTAGTGACCCAGGCACGAAATGGGAGAAGCTTTCATCTATGGAAATTGATAATAAACAAACCAATAGAAGTAAGTTGACTTTCGAGGATGGGACAGGAGATTCTTCTAATGATTGGTATATAGTACACTCTAATCCAGAATCAAACTTAGTCGAGCATATTGGATATATTGTAACTGGAGGGGGCATATCCATTGAAGAGGCAGAGAAGCACGCACACGCAATTACGTACGAAGATTATAGACAAGTGGATGCTGTACCTATGTCAACAAAGTGGATTTTCTCTGATTATAATCAAGTAACGGGGCTAGGGAAACAAATAGGAGAGGGTTTACTTAGAAATATTGATTTTATGGACTTGAGAGATGAGTTTTCTATAGCTCTAACAGATGAGTACAGCTTGATAGAGTGAGAGTAAATTATCTGTTGATGTTCTTTAGATTCTATAATTCAATAGTTCAATAATTCGTATAAATGAAAGTAGCCATTATCGGAGGCGGAGCAGCTGGTTTTTTTGCAGCGTTATCAGTTAAAGAGCATCATCCTGGTGCAGAGGTGACGATATATGAGAAGTCGAAAAATCTACTCTCGAAGGTGAAAATATCCGGAGGAGGAAGGTGTAATGTAACAAATGGTGAGACAGATATAAAAGTACTAGCTAAGGCATATCCAAGAGGTGAGAAGAAGCTCAGAAAAGCCTTCTACGAATTTAGTACCCAGCATACCATGGATTGGTTCGAAAGTAGAGGTGTTGCACTGGTTACGCAAGATGATGGATGTGTGTTTCCAGTTTCTCAAGATTCGCAGACGATTATAGATTGTTTCTTGTCAGAGAGTAAGAGATTAGGCATTAGTATCAATGTAAGTAGTGGAGTAAAAGCGATAAATCCTTCGGGTGATCTTATTGAATTAGATTTTGGGGACTGGCAGAAAACTTTTGATAAAGTAGTAGTAGCAACTGGAGGAACACCGATGAGGAAAGGTATGAAGTGGTTAGAGGATATTAATATGCAAATAGAAGATCCTGTTCCTTCGTTATTTACTTTCAACATGCCTGGCGAGCATATTACAGAGCTCATGGGCATAGTAGTAAAGGAAGCACTTACCAATATCCAAGGAACAAAGCTCAAAGGAGATGGGCCATTACTTATCACACATTGGGGGATGAGTGGTCCAGCAATATTGAAGTTGTCCGCTTTTGGTGCTCGGATTTTGAGTGAGTCTGATTATCAATTCAAAGTACAGGTCAATTGGGTGAATGAAGTGAATAATGAAAAAGTAGCAGAAGTAATCCGTGAAATAACAATAACGGAATCCAACAAGATTTTAGCAAACTATCGACCATATCTACTTCCTGAAAGACTGTGGCACTTTCTTATTGATAGAAGTGGCCTTTCTCAGAGGGCAAAATGGAACGAGATTGGTAAAAAAGGAATAAATCGTTTAATTAATATTTTGACCAATGACGTATATCAAGTCAAAGGCAAAACAACATTCAAAGAAGAATTTGTTACTTGCGGAGGTGTAAGTTTAGAGTCTATTAATTTCAAAACAATGGCTAGCCGAGAGTATCCCAATCTGTATTTCGCTGGAGAGTTGACGGATGTCGATGGCATTACTGGTGGATATAACTTCCAATCAGCATGGACGACAGGCTACATTGCAGGCAGATTAGGCTAGCTTATATGTTAGAGAATTTAGCCTAATTTAATAGACTATAGATAACTCAATTTACTCTTCAATATCCTGGATCTTCATAACCCAATCTACAGGAATGTCAGCTTTTCTAAGATTGACAAAGTCATATGCCATTACAGTATTGTAGATGATCGCACATAGTTTGTCGTATTTCTCACTAAAGATTTTGATTTCGAATATCAATCTATCTTCTTGAATTTCTGAAACGCGGCATCCAATTTTTACTGTGTCAGGAAAGGTGATTGGAAATATATATCTACAATCTTGACGAGCCAATATAGGACCTAAGCTTATATTATTAAGATCACCAGTGATGTTTGTTGTAAGATACTGTATTCTTGCCATTTCTGCCCATTGCAAATAGACGACATTGTTTACATGTTTGAATGCATCCATGTCTGCCCATCTTACTGGAATGTCTAATTTTATTGGAAACTTGCTTAGTTCTTTCATTGTTGATATTTGATAAATCAAATGTATGGTATTCTTATTGAAAAAGAAAACTCAAATTATTTAACTGATAAGCATTTATTATGCAATGAAAGTATGTTTTGTATAATGAAGATTAAATTCAATGTTTTAATGTCAGAACGGTTACGACTTTAGGGCGTATAAGAGCTCCATTGTAGCTACATTCCATTTGCCGATTGGGAGATCATAGTCTTCTTGAAATCGTTTGAATTCTTTCATAAACTTTCCTCTCAGTTTTTTGTATTTTTTATTTGGCTTTAGATCATAATCTAATGAAATTAGTTTGTTTTTTAATGCATCTAAAAGCTCTAATGTTAATTCATCTTTACAGAGAACTTGAACTTTTTTAGTCTTACCTTTTTCTCTGATAGTGTACGATTGTGGATACCATTCTGTTGTCGCAGATGTATCAATCAAAATGTTGTAAATTATGGATTCATTATCTTCCACCAAACACCAGACAAGACAATCTTCGGGGTTTGCGGAAAGACAGTTTTTATCCGCTTTCTTCTTTACCCATTTTGTTTTTCCAGTAGCTTCTTTTACAATGAATTCCTTAGTTTCTATATTTGGATCTACTCCATCATACACATAGAGGATTTTAGTTAATTCAGGCAGTTTGACTTCACCATAACAGTCGAAAGCATAGTTGGGCGAATAGAAAACATCTTGAGCATTGCTAATGCAAATCAAAAATAAAACAATAGCTAAAGTGCAAGTAGATCTTCTCATGATGGATGGTGTATTGAAAGAAATGAATACTTAAGGAGCTTATATTACAAACTTATACCCAACTCCTCTGACGGAATGAAAAAATGCTGGATGTCTTGGATCTAGTTCAAAATACTTCCTGAAGTTAAGAATGAAGTTGTCAATGGTTCTAGTTGATGGATATACATCATAACCCCAAACGTTTTGAAGAATTTCTTTTCTTGAAACGACTTCATTTTTTCTTTCTATGAGCATTTTTAAAAGTAGAACTTCTTTTTGAGTAAGTCTAAATGTGCCCTTAGTTCCATCTGCTTCATAAGTGACAAAATTCACTTTGTTTTCTCCAAACTCATAGTATTCTAGATCACTAACAGATTCCTCTGTACTTCGTTTAAGTAGATTGCTTACTCTAAGAAGGAGCTCTTCAAGATTGAATGGTTTCGTCATGTAATCATCTGCTCCATACTTTAGACCACTAATTCTATCATGGCTTGTGTCTTTGGCAGAAACTATAATGATACCGACTTTTGTATTATTCAATCTCACTTTTTGACAAATTTGGAAGCCATCTACTTCAGGTAACATAACATCCAATATCATAAGATCGAAGTGTTGACCTTCGATAATATCAATAGCTTTTCTTCCATTGTCAACAGATACTACCTCATAGCCTTCTAGTTCGAGGTTCATTTTAATGAGCTTTCTAATCTGTACTTCGTCTTCTACCAATAATATTCTCATAATCTAAATTTCTGTTTGTCCTAGGTATGTTATCTGATTAATGAACAGTTCCTATTCACTACATTGATTCCTCAATATACTACAATGTGATGGTGAATTTTGTTCCCAATCCATCATTATTATTGACTTTGATACTTCCGTCATGGGCATGCACAATCTGCTTTACTATATATAATCCTAATCCAGTACCCTGAGAAGCTCGAGTGTCTTCACTTCCTATCCTGTAGAACTGATCAAATATTTTTGCCTTCTCTTCTTTTGGTATACCTATACCATGATCTGAAACCTCAATAATGGTTTGATTTCCAGGTCTTCTTAAATCAATAGTTATTTCTTTCTCATCAGGGCTGTACTTAAGCGCATTTTCTAGAAGATTTTTAATAACCGAAACCATGCTTTCCTGATCAACACTATGAATTACTTCCGCTTCAATGTTATAAATCAATTTTGCTTCCGGATGCAGGTTTTGAAACCGATTAGCACAGGTAGAGATGAGATTAGAAATATTTACACTTTCAAAGTTGAATGGGTAGGCTTGATCTAATCGAGTACTTATTAGTATTTTATTAAATAATTCTTCTAAACGAGTACTCTCTTTTAGTCCATCGGAACTTAACTCTTTGATTTTGTCACTAGGCAAATCTCTTTTGATAAATGTACTCAAAATCAAATTGATAGAGGCTAGGGGAGACTTAAGTTCATGCGTTATAGACAAAAGGAAATTCTTTTGTTTATCCGCAGCGGAAAGCTCTCTCACGTAGGCTCTATTGATGAAGTAAATACCTAATATTAGTGTAATGCCGAATACAACGGCTTCACCAAATATCATGTACATCTGTCTTTCGAAATCAGATTTTAATTCTTTGAATTCAGGCATAGTCGTTACATCTACATTCGCGACTCCAGCAGTATTCATAAACTGTTCCTTCAGTAAATCTGACTTCAAGACAAAGACTTCAGTGTTTTTTCTATGCAAAAGTATAGCCCACCATAGCAGAGCCATGAGCATATAGCCTATAACGATGAAAGAAAGAACTCGAAGACGTTTGTTTTTTTTCATTTTCGGTTAACTATGCAAAAGCTAAATCGATAGCCTTGCAGATTTTTACTACAGCTTCATCTAAATCAGCTTCAGTATGTGCTGCAGATATGAAACCTACTTCATATCCACTTGGTCCCAAGTATACATTGTTTTCTAATAGATAATGGTGCATCTTTCTGAAGATATCCATAGTGCTTGGGTCTATTTCGTCTGCGCTTATTATTCTTTTATCAGATAGTGCAAACCAAAATATACTGCCGATATGGACCATATGCATTTTATGTCCTTTGGCATCAATGTGCAATTGTAATTTGTCGCAGAAGTTCTTTGTCTTTTCTGCCATGCCCTCGTAGAATCCAGGTTCTAATAATTGCTTAAGTACAGCAATGCCTGCCGCCATTGCAACAGGGTTAGCAGATAGTGTTCCCGCTTGGTATACCGGTCCATCTGGTGCTACGTGACTCATTATCTCTGCTCGGCCTCCATATGCACCTACAGGCATTCCTCCTCCTACGATCTTACCAAAAGTAATAATGTCTGGCTCGATAGTGTAATATCCCGAAGCCCCTTCGAAACCGACTCTGAATCCAGAGATAACTTCATCAAATATTAACAATACGCCGTGTTTATCACATAATGTTCTTAACCATACTAGGTAGTTTTGATCTTGTAAAAGAAGACCATTATTTGCTGGGATGGGCTCTATGATCACCGCTGCAATATCGTCAGATTGTGCTTCCAGTAATTTTTCGAAGCCCACTAAGTCATTCAATGATAGAACAAGTGTTTCTTCAACAAAACTTTTTGGAATGCCAGCCGAAGTGCTTTCTCCAAATGTAGCTAGTCCAGATCCTGCCTTTACTAACAGAGAATCCACATGCCCGTGATAGCATCCTTCAAATTTTACAATTTTATTCTTACCACTATAACCTCTAGCTAATCTGATTGCCGACATTACAGCCTCAGTACCTGAACTTACGAATCTAATTTTCTCAAGATATCTGTGATTCTCAATAATCAGCTTTCCTATTTCATTTCCGAGTTTGGTTGGTGTACCGAATGATGTTCCTTTCGCAACAGTTTCTGTTATCGCATTACGGATTTTATCATTATTGTGTCCCATTATAAGTGGGCCCCAAGAACAGCAAAAATCGAGATATGTATTATCATCCTCATCTATGAATCGGCAACCTTTTCCTTCTTTAATAAACAATGGTGGTCCAGAAACAGACTTAAATGCTCTTACGGGAGAATTAACTCCACCTGGAAATAATGTTTTTGCTTCATCAAACAACGCTTTGGACTTATCTCTTTTCATGCTTTATTTATTTAGGATATTAATAAATCAATAATGTTAGAAATCATATTTCATCTTTTATCGGCTTTGACAAAGATAGATGCTTGATTTATTATTATATTTTAAGTAGTGATCTTCAAACTTCACAATTGTAAGCAAATTTACATACTCGTAGTTATATTGAGGTCACATATCTGTAAAAACGAAATCTTTATATTTTTGTTCGACGATATTGATGCTTGGGCATTATTATTGCCTTAGTAGATAAAGTTGTTAAATGTTGAACAAATAATTTTAAGTAAAGCAAAACTTGTTATCTTCGCCGTCGGTCGAATGCCATATATGAAAATAGACATTCCATACTATATTAGACAAGTCCTGAGAGAGCAGAGAAAAGTATACATACCTGAGGTTGGTACTTTTAATATGCTACAGGCTCCTGCACGTATTTCTGATGATAAATCAAGAATATATCCTCCTACCTTAGATATTGAGTTTAGAGACGGTTTGTCTGATGACATATCTCTAAAAAGATATATTGAGGACACAGGTGAATTTTCAAATAAGAAGATAAATTCTGCAATTACTGAATA
Organism: Herpochondria borealis; assembly: GCA_032274145.1. NCBI lineage: Eukaryota > Rhodophyta > Florideophyceae > Ceramiales > Ceramiaceae > Herpochondria > Herpochondria borealis. The sequence goes on along the minus strand of JAVCKV010235964.1, from coordinate 14,732 downwards.
TAGCCAGACTGTATATAACAATCTGATCAATTTTAATGTAAATAAGATTGATGGAGTAGGGGCTCTTTTACGCAATGATGAGTTAGACAAAGTTACATTTGAGCCAACGCTCGACCTGTTTACCAAAGAATTTAAGAACCTGAAGCCTTTATCAATACATCCAATTGATAGGATAAAAGAGAATATAGCAATTAATCATGTTGTGGATACTCAAGATCAAGTTGTCAGAGCCGAAAGTAAATATAGATGGCTTCAGCCGATTATTGCCGGTATTTTGATAGCCGCTTTAGTAGTTTTAGTATGGACGATATATTCAGACAAGGATTCTATGTTGTATAATAATCCTGATGAAACATCTGAAGTTCTTGAAGATGACAATACTAACGCTGTTATAGATACGTTTTTTGACGAAGCGGACACTAAAAAAGATGTAACCTTAGATGCGAAGTATAAAGAGGTGGATAAGATGCTTGATGAAGTTCCAACATCTGATGAACCAGCAAAGACTGAAGACCCCGAGGCTAAACTTGATGAAGAATTAGAAGAATTAGTGGATAATACTAAATCAGATATAGATGCAATCGCTGAAGTTGAGACTAAGCCTATTGAAGAGGTAAAGGAAATTCCAAAATCGACTATTGATGAGGTGGTAGTAGAAAAGACGCCTGAAATTCCTAGAAGTAAATACGAAGATATTATCCCGCAATCTGGAAAATGTATCATAATTTTGGCCTCATTAAAAAAGGCAACCAATATTACACGAATGATTAGTGTGATCGAAAGAGATGGTAAAAAGGCGTATACTAGTCAATACAATGGAATAACTAGAGTAGGTTTCAGTTTTGAATGCTCTAACGTAGATTTAGATGTTTATCTCACAGATATTAGAAAGCGTCTTTCTTCAAAAGCATGGTATTTGGACCCAACTGTATCAATACCTTATAAATAATTATATTTATTTACATCTTCTCAAATCTTCAAAGACATGATTAGAACTAAAATTGCAGGTATAGGAAAATATCTTCCTGAACAAGTAGTTACTAACGACGATTTAGCTCAATATATGGATACCTCAGATGAGTGGATCCAAGAACGAACTGGAATCAAGGAAAGGAGATTTGCCAAGAAACACCATGAGACTACGACAACTATGGGTGCCGCTGCAGCAAGACAAGCAATAGAGCGGGCTGGTATTACTAAAGAAGATATCGATTACATCGTATTTGCAACTATTAGTTCAGATTATTATTTTCCCGGTTGTGGAGTTCTTGTTCAGAGAGAATTAGGCATAACTAAGGGCGCTGTTGGCGCATTAGATATTAGAAATCAATGTTCTGGATTTGTCTATGGACTTGAAGTAGTTGATCAGTTTATCAAAGCGGGGAAGTATAAGAATATTCTATTTGTTTGTTCGGAAATGCATTCTATGGGAATGGACTTTCGTACAGAAGGCAGAGATGTTTCAGTTATATTTGGTGATGGAGCAGCAGCACTTGTATTGCAACCTACTGAAGATGAAAGTAGTGGCATACTGACAACTCATGTCCACAGTGATGGTACTTATGCAGAGGAACTGTCCTTGCTGAATCCTGGGTCGCATGGTGGATATCATGTAGGTACTGAACAGTTTGGATATGGAGATACTGATAAATTTGGTGGAGTCTTCGTTACGCAAAAGATGATAGACGACTATATGTTATCACCACATATGAATGGTAAGCTTGTTTTCAAGCATGCTGTTACTAAGTTTCCTGAAGTAATCAAAGAAGCCTTAGATTCTACTGGACACACGACTGATGATATTGATATGTTTATCCCACACCAAGCCAACTTAAGAATAAGTCAATTCGTCCAAAAACGATTAGGGCTTCCAGATGAGAAGGTGTTCAATAATATTCAAAAGTATGGGAATACTACAGCTGCATCGATTCCGATTGCTATGTGTGAAGCATGGGAAGAAGGTAAAATCAAAGATGGAGATCTAGTATGTGTCGCTGCTTTTGGAAGTGGTTTTACGTGGGGAAGTGGCTTGTTAAGATGGTAGTCGCGATAAGACAAATGTTTTAGATGTGACTCTATAAATAAAAAATGCTCCGAACGGTTTCGGAGCAAAAACGAATTATTTATAAAAATAACCAAAACTTACACAATACAAATATATAACATATTATTTAAAAAAGTAATATGTATTTGGTTAAATGTCAATTATTAGGAATTTTATTCTAAAAACGTAATTAGATATTGATTTAGGGTAGAAGTGGGTATTGACCTGAAAATGGTTTTGTTGCCACTAATATTTTCTTTTATCTTTCTTAGAGTCTAATTTTCTTTAGTAAATTTCATTTTGCCAATTTTGAAGCTAAAAAGTAAAAGAAGGATGAAAACGCTATATATAGTTAGGCATGCAAAGTCATCATGGGCAGATTTATCTATGCAGGATATTGATAGACCACTAAACCAAAGAGGTAAGAGGGATGCGCCGATTATGAGTTCTAAATGTATAGAACTCAAATATATTCCAGAATTAATAATTACGAGTAATGCCAAGCGAGCTCAAGAGACCGCTGATTGTTTCATCGAAAAGTTTGGGTTGAGACAATCTCAAACTGAGGTAAATGGAAAATTATATCATGCTCCTGAAGATACTTATTTTGAAGAAGCACAATTGATAGATGATAGTATAGCCTCAGCTATGATGTTTGGTCATAATCCTGGGATCACTTACTTGGCGAATAATGTCAGCGACAAATACATAGACAATGTACCAACTTGTGGCGTTCTAATAATAACAAGTACGGCTAATTCATGGGTTGATATAGATCCGATGAATTCTAAGTTGATTAATTTTATTTATCCAAAAATGTATTAATGCGGATTTTCAATTTCACATTCTTGATTGTTCTATTGCTCTGTATAGGATGTTCTTCTAAGGCAAAAGTAAGTGAGGAGCTTCCTATGTCAGAAGAGAAAATAATTGATGTACTTATTGATATGCACTACGCTGGAGAAGCTTCAAGAATTACAAGAAATATAAATCATGATAGTTTATTAAGTGTTTATACTAAGCAGGTCTTAGAAATCCATAAAATTGATAGCGTTCAATTGGAAAGCTTAATGACATACTTAGAGTCAAATTTGGAAACATTCTATAGCATAGAACAAAAAATACACTTGAAAATCAAAGAACTTAAGGAAGATTAAATTTTACTTATCTTAAAGATAACGTTATGATAACCTTGATGAACATTGAATCGTGATTAAGCTCAGTATATTTGCATAATACGAATTGACAAACATGAATACAGATATAAGAGTACTTATAGTTGATGATGAAGAGGATATAGTGGAGTTCTTAAGCTATAACTTAAAGAAAGAAGGCTATAATGTAGAAACGGCGTTCGATGGTAAGGAGGCAATAAGGATTGCTAAATCGTTTAATCCCCATTTAATTGTATTGGATATTATGATGCCCGAGTATGACGGTATTGAAGTATGCGAGATCTTGCGATCAGAAGAGAAATTTAACAATACTATCATAGCTTTTCTTACTGCAAGGAACGAGTCGTTTACACACGTAACGGCCTTGGAAACTGGTGGAGATGACTTTATTAATAAACCTATAAAGCCAAATGTGTTTAAGTCTAGAATAAAGGCTTTGCTCAGAAGGCATCCTGATTTAGTCAATTCATCTGACAACGCGACCAGAGTATTCGGCAATCTGGAGATTAATTTTGAACACTATAAATTAACCGTTGACGGAGTGACCATTAATTTAGCCAAGAAGGAGTTTGATTTATTAGCTTTATTGACTTCTAAACCAGGGAAGGTTTTTAAACGAGCTGAGATCATGAATAAGGTCTGGGGCAGTGAAGTTATCGTTGGTGACAGGACGATAGATGTGCATATCAGAAAGCTCAGAGAAAAACTTGGTAGTCATTATATCCATACTTTGAAAGGTGTAGGATATAAGTTTGATCAATAGTATTACTTATTCCAATCTATTATTTGTGTTTGATAAATTATCTATAAAAAATCTTTCGGCAGCTATTACACTCCTTTTTGGTGTAGTTGCTCTTGCCGTATTTGGAATTACATATTTTTTCCAGGAATTAAATATCAATTTGCTCCCATTCTTTATAAGTCTCATTATTGGGCTCGTCCTATTGTATTTCTGTGTTCTTTTATTGTTAGAAAAATATGTTTACAATAAGCTAAAGGTCATATATAAGTTTATTCATAACTCTAAGTCTAAGGATTCTAAGAAAGATATACCCGAAGATGTAGTAAGTATAGATAATGTAAATAAAGATGTACTCAAATGGGCTTCTGATACTGAAAAGAGAATAGAATCTCTGCAAACATTAGCCAAGTACAGGAAGAATTTTGTAGGGAATGTATCGCATGAATTAAAAACTCCGATCTTCTCTCTACAAGGGTATCTGCATACGCTATTAGATGGAGGAATATACGATGAGTCCATCAACTTAAAATATATAAAAAGAGCGGCTGATAATGCAGACAGATTACAACATATCGTTGAGGATCTTGAATCCATTGGTGAAATGGAGTCTGGAAGATTGGAGCTTGATATTGAAGAATTTGATATCTACAAATTGATCAAAGATGTTTTTCAAGATCAAAAGAGGATGGCCGATAAACAAAAAGTGAAACTAAATTTAGAGACAAAAGGAGACTTTCCATTGATGGTGAAGGGAGATGTAGAAGCCGTTCGTCAAATACTTAATAATTTAGTGACCAATACCTTAAAGTATGGTGATGAAGGCGGAACAACAGTCATCTCTACTTTTGACGTCGATAAAAATATACTCATTGAGATTTCTGATGATGGTATTGGTATTGAAGAGAAACATCTAGAACATCTTTTTGATAGATTCTATAGGGTGGATCGAAGTAGGAGCAGACTTAAGGGAGGTTCAGGCCTTGGTTTATCTATTGTGAAACATCTAGTTGAAGCTCACAAACAAACAATCCATGTAAGGAGCACCGTTGGTGAAGGATCTATTTTTGGTTTCACACTTGAGAAGGCATAGAGACTTAACGTTTTTGAAAAATAAAACTCTGTTATTCATAAAGATCCAACGCTTCTCTAAAGGTATTAGAATGTGCGTCCACGATGTCTGATATCTTAGGACTGTAACCACCTCCCATACTTACAGCTACTGGTATATCATTAGATTTACAGGTTTGGAATACAAAACGGTCACGTTCTTTACATCCTTGTTTTGACACAGATAGCCTGCCTAGTTTGTCACTTTCGATGATATCAACACCAGACAAATAGAAAATCATATCCGGTTCTACAGTATCAATCAATCTTGGTAGCGTTTTCTTCAGTTCAGATAGAAATAATGAATCTTCGGTCTTATCCGGAAGTCCTATGTCGAGATTAGAAACTTCTTTGCGGGTAGGGTAGTTTCGTTCGCCGTGCATACTAAAAGTAAATACTCTATCATCGTTTTCGAAGATTTTAGCTGTACCGTTGCCTTGATGCACATCTAAATCTATCACAAGTATTTGCTTAGATGTACCTTCTTTGAGTAATATGTTTGAACTGATCGCGATATCATTGTAGATACAGAAACCTTCTCCTCGATCGGCAAAACTATGATGGGTGCCACCAGCAATATTCATCGCGCAACCATGCTCTATTGCATATCGAGCACATTGGAGAGTGCCATTAGCTATATACTTGCCTCTATCAATAAGTGATTTGGCTACAGGGAATCCAATATTTCTTACCTCTTTTCTATCTAATGTTAGGTTATTTAGCTTGTTAAGATACTCTGATGTATGTGTCAACAATATCTGTTCATCAGTCAACTTATCTGGATGGAAAAAGTGCGCATCAGTTACAGATCCTTCATACAACAACTGCTCAGGAATCAATTCATACTTGATCATAGGAAACCTATGACCATCTGGCAATTCATATTTGTAGATTGGCGAGTATGCTATTTTTATCATTGAAACGAATAAAGTACTAAGGTGATAATAAGCTAGGAAGGTAGCTGATGTCTACCATCAAAAACATAATTGGACCTTTCTACCTTACCACGGTCACGTCTCCATATAGTGAAATGGTTTTATCTAATTCCTGTATTTGTACTCTATATACATATACTCCTGAGGTAACCTCATTGTTATTCCAAGTACCATCCCATCCGGTCTGAGTTATATCTTCACCAGTGGTAACAAATACTCTGTTTCCCCATCTGTCATATATTTCCATCCTTAGAGGAATACCGATAGCACCATTTGTTACGGTAAGAAAGAAATTATCATTTGTGCCGTCTCTATTAGGACTAAATCCACTAGGAAGTATATAGTCAGGAAGTTCATCTATTACATTGAAAACATATTCTAGATCTACCATACAGCTTCCACCATAATAGACTGTAGCTGTGTATATCGTTGTAGATTGAGGATTCACAATAGGGTTAATACAATCTATGCAGCTTATAGAATCGTTAGGTGCCCAAAGCACTGAATCAATTATGCCACCCACAATAGAGAGTTGATTTCCATTCGCTACTATATTGAAATCTTCTTCCTCATTGCCTTCGAGTATTTCATAGGATATTGTAGTCTGGCATCCTGAGTTATCAGTAATTTGTAATTCACCAGTACCTACTGGGAGAGGTATCTCAATCGGTATGACAAATCCAATTGTATTGTTTCCGTTATACGTAATGTTATATGGAAGTTCACCATTGTCAAGAGTAATAATCACAGAACCTGAGTCTACAACTTCACATCCGGCATTAATATTTTCGAATTCAATATTGGTCTGTCCAAAAGTAAGATTAACTGTAAATGTGGTGTCACATTCACCATTAACTCCAGCTGATATAGCTGAACCACTCTGATTATTGAAGTCGAAAGTCTCGGTTCCTATATCAATAGAGTAATCTTCGTCACACGTTGACAAAGCAAACATAGAATCAACACCTGATCCAGAAAAATCTAGATCAATCATCAATACACTATCACAGCCATTCATATTCTGACCTTCTAGGATTACCATTCCAGAAGGATTAGTAATGTCGAATGTCTCAGTTCCAATGTCAATACTAAACGTACCGCATACCATAGGATCAAATATACCGTCTGATTCAGTTAGATAAGTGATGGATACATTAAGAATGCTGTCACATCCATTTGCACTGCCTCCAGGTATAGGTACTTGAGCTGTTGAATTTGTATCATTAAATATTACACCAGCTATAGTATCAATTTCTCCTTCACATCTTATAAGTGGATAGTCTTCTATGATAACATCTGAAAATGATATGTCTATCTTGACTAGACTGTCGCATCCTCCTGCACTTGCGCCTACAAGTAATGAGTCTCCGATATAATCAGAAGTGTATATTGTACCAAGTACCTCTATAGAAGCTCCATCACAGAATGATTCAGTGTATTCGCCTTCTACTGATTCCAAAAACTCAAAGTCAACAGTAATGATACTATCACATCCATTTGCAGACGGAATAGTAGTTACGCCATTCGACATGATTGCAGTGTATGTATCTGCACCTACCATAGGCTCTTCTCCCACGCAATAAGTGTCTTCTAGAAGGAATGTACTATTATTAAGTACTTCTACAGAAGATATAGCGCCAGGGAAATAAATACAGTTTGATCCATCAAGATAGAGACTGTCTAAGGTTACTGTATATGTATTGCCAGGCATTAAGAAATTATTCATTTGACTGCCATCTCCTTCACAAAGTTCTAATGTGTGCGGAGAGGATAGCATTTCTATGATTGCTGTTCTATTTTCTATGAATCCGTTATTATCTGAGATGTTGTAAAAGGCTGTCATTTGTTGCGCATTATTTGCACCCGCAGTAATAGTTAATGTGGCACAATCTTCTGGACAAATAGATGCATTGTCAAAGGATAAAGCAAAAACAGGAGTCAAGGGTATTGATATCGATAAAATTGCCGTGTCAAATGGACAACCAATTCCATTTCCAACAATATATAAGTATTCCAGATCTCCTGATATTCCTGTAAAGTCAATCATCGGATCTGTTATCTCAACGCTACCTAGATAGAAACTACCATTTGAATCTGCATCTGGATCTAAAATGTCTTCCAAATTCACAACCAAATCGTCTCCGCAGACTTCATAGTCTTGTTCGTCTCCAGCACTAGGCCCATCTACTAAGGTGATGGTTATAGTTGCAGTATCATCAGGGCATGTACCACTACCGGCAAGTATATGGTATATGATATATTCATCTCCATCAGTTAAACCTACACTATTGAAGTTTCCTATAATATCTAGGGCTCCACTAGTAACCGGTTCAGAGTAGATTCCAAGTGCAGTGTTATTTGTTAAAAGAGTAGACACTAATAATGTTTCACCAACACATATAGTTCTAGAAGCATCATCTCCAGCATTTATTTCCGCTCCAGTGATAATTGAAAATATTGAAGTGTCTGCACCACAAGAAGATTGCGGATCACCAACTATATAACTATAAACCAAAAGACCAGGAATATCGGTAGTGAAAGTAGCATTGCTGGGATCAAATGTAGCGGGCGTGCCGCCGTTATCTACAAATATCCCTCCTTCAACAGGATTTCCTAATAGTTCATAAATATTAACTCCAGTTATATTTTCGCATACAGCATAAAGTGTATCTATTCCAGCATCTACCGCGCCTACAATACTTACGCTTAATGTTGCAGATGATTCTTGACAGATTGTATCATTGATCATATAATCAAACGAATACGGACCTACTGTTAATGATGAAAAGTCAACTTGAGTGCTATCATTGATAATATTTGTACCAGACTCTATCCAGAAACCAGATGGATCTGGAGTGCTTCCCGCAAGTAATTGGTTGATATTATATAGTACAGGGTCACTTTCGCATATTACAATAGAGGAATCTAGACCAGGGAAAAGAGGCTGCGCAATTGAAATTACAAACGGAATTTCTTGGACACAACCAGGCGTGTTATCATAAATGTATATCGTTGTATCTTGCGTAATTGTGTCACCCACTGAGATTTCTTGACCCGTTCCCCCCGTTAACTCGTAGTATGATTCTAAGCCAGTTAAGTCCATACCTTCTATAGCTTCTACAAAGAAAGTGTCACAAACAAGTGTATCAGGACCAGTTGTGATTATACTTCCTGGTGTAATGATGACCATGAATGATACTTCTGCACCAGTACATATAGGGTCAAAAATGAATATTGTGGTACTCGCTGTTATGTTTTGTCCGACTGGAAGGATCATTCCGCCAGCATTGGTTTCTGTATAGTAATTAGCATTGTCAACGTTAGTGCCTGTAATTGCAGGTAGAATATATGATCCACAAGCATTGATTGTACCAGGGTCATCAATCGTTCCAGCGGTTACTATAGTTAATTCTATTTCTATTTCTTGATCACAGCCTGCAAACCCACCATATAAGTAAAGGGTAGTACTCGCCGAAATTAAATCGCCGGGCATAGACATCGTCCCCATTCCTCCGGGCATAGTATAGTAACCAGCATTAGCGGGTATGCTATTTCCTGTTATAGCCGGAAGTACAATATCTCCGCAGTTCGAAAGATCTCCTGGGTTGTCCATATCGGGTGTCATTCCATATATTATTGTAACTGCATCGCCAAGATCAGTCATGTCGGGGCATTCATTGTCTGGATCAACCAATGTTACTTGGAATGTCGTAGTCTCAAATATATCCAATGTAATTATTCCTGTTCCAGCGTTTGAAACTCCACTGATTGTAAAAGGTGCTCCTCCCATAGGAGATACCAATACATCAAAATTATACACTACAGTAACTTCCTGAAAAACAATAGTAATGGTTACTTCTTCTCCTGGTACATTGTCGTTGTCACAAATTGTACATTCTAGACTATTTGTTCCACCTATATTACAGAACATACTTACGATTCCTGCATCACCATTTGCTATTACCTCTAATATTACTGGAACAATCTCACTACTACAAGGATTGTCCTCTACTTGAGCATATATAGTTGTTGTTCCAGAAGATTGATATGGGTTTGAGATAGGGATAGTCCCCATTGCGTCAGAGAAATAATTAACTGTTAGTCCAGTACCATCGTTAATAATAATATCATAATCAGACAGTATAAAAAAAGCGGTTCCATCTCCCATGTCACATTCTGTAAATGGGGGAGGAGTAATTATATCTGGTGCATCATTGAAGTCTATATTTACGGGAAGGCCAGTAACGATACCAGCACAGCCGTTGTCATCTTGAAAACTAAGTAGTTCCACTAATCCATTAAAGTCTCCAAAAAGAGCGGGAACATTAACTGTGTTAGTTCCTGGATCTAGAGGTGGGCCAAGACTATCGTAACAGATGGTAATCGTTTCTCCCACATCAAAATTAGTCAATGAAAATGGGATAGGAAATAATGATCCTGTTACTTCTAAGTTTAAATCATAAGGTGATACGCCACCTGCGAATGTTACATTTATATTGGTACATTCTCCTGTGCAGATAACTCCGCCACCACTTAGTTCTGCTTCTGGACAGGCAACATTAAAAGAATATTCGTTGGTGATTTGTGGGCCACAACAATCTTCATTATACTCAGTTGAATTTAATACTCCAACGACAAATAATTCATCGTCGCAATTAAATATATGGTTAAATGGATCTGTAGTAGCTGAAAGTGTTGCCTGGGGAATAGATGATAAATTGGGGCCAATATTACACCCATTATTAGCGTATGTTAGATCTTTAAAAACATGCACTCCATCAGCAACTGCAAAAGCTGGGTCTAAAAGGTCGTAAATTAGAACATCGTCAGGACAACCAATAACTCCTAATGTATTAATTCTAACATTTGAAGCGCCAGTACCGGCATCAGAATTTGAAAAACCACCTTTATTTCTATCGCATGAATTTGATACTACATAGATACAATCTGAGGTGCCACAAATTCCAGAGTAATCATAAATCGTAGATGCAAAAGAGCTAGTCTGCATTATTACAGTACTGTTTGGGGGTACAAAATCACCAGGGCCTACACTTATAGCTGACGGACATCCGTCAACTAAGGCCAAATTACCCATTATCCAATTGCATGCTTGTCCCGGTAAGTTTATATCATCATTCCCAACAGAACCACCATTGTTTGCTACGTCGAATGAAAAAGATAAATCGTTAATCGCAAATCCAGATCCAGAACTTATTATTACAAATTCGTTATCATTATCTGCAGGTGATACAGAGCCACATGCATCAATATAGATGACTTCAATTGCTGGGCAAAGAGGTGTTGTAGTGCTATTTATTGCAGCGTTTCCTATAAGCGTTCCACTAATTAATGGATCAAATCCCGATGTATTACTCGAATACCAATCGATGGTTCCATTAGGTAAATTCGGATCATCAACAGTAAATGTTACTGATTGAGCGCCACAAAGTGGAAAGTCAAAATCATTGGTTCCATTGACTTCAACGTTGTTTGGGAGGTCAGGACATTGTGATGTTCCGTAAATAGTAATAAGCGTGCAGATGCACATAGTTAAAAATATCCTTCCCATTATTTCTCAAATTGTTATTACAAAAGTAACTAATTCAAATGTAAGCAAGTAATTCATAATTTAATTAATTCTATTTAATAGAGCAACCATTGTATGAATTCGCTGTCATTTGAGTGGATAAAGTTGAAAAAAAAGTGAAAATATGATTTTATAAAGACGTAGTATTAGCGTTTTGGATGGAGTAGTTGATTCAAATTGGCTGCTCCATTCATTTTGATTCTTTTCTCATAATAAGTTTTTTTATCACCATTGTCTGCACACCAATCAGGTGTCTGACGCTTACATGGATCCACAGACAGACTATCGGATTCTGGACAAATAAATGTCAGACACTCTTTGAGATGTCAGACATTTCGAATTAACACTAGTGTCAGACACCTAACAGGTGTCTGACACTTAAAAGGATCCACAGACAGACTATCGGATTCAAAACAAATAAATGTCAGACACTCTTTGAGATGTCAGACATTTTGGATAAACACTAGTGTCTGCACACCTAACAGTTGTCTGACACTTGCATGGATCCACAGACAGATTATCGGATTCAAAACAAATAAATGTCAGACACTCTTTGAGATGTCAGACATATCGGAATTAATTCATAAATTCTTTTACAATACCTTATATTTACCTTCTAATCAATATTAAACAATGCAGACCTACGCAGAAGTTTTAACATATGCTATACCTTTTTTTATGGTCCTAATTCTTATAGAATTGGGTATATCTAAGCTGAAGGGAATGTCAGTTATTAGGAGTTTTGACACAGTTTCGAGTCTGAGTTCTGGTCTTACTAATTCTTTGAAGGAAGTTTTAGGCTTGGCTGTAATAATTATTAGCTATAGCTGGATGGTGGATCATATTGGTTTAATAGAAATAGAGTCTAAGCTTTGGCTATATCTGATTACATTTATTGGTTTGGACTTTGCGGGGTATTGGGCACATAGATTTGAGCATGAGATCAATATCCTATGGAACCGTCATATCATCCATCATAGTAGTGAGGAATTCAATCTTGCATGTGCATTGAGACAAAATATATCCGCTGTTTTTGGCGTATTTTTCTTTCTACTTATTCCACTTGCTGTATTAGGGGTTCCCGCAGAGGTTATAGCTATCGTTGCCCCATTGCATTTGTTCGCTCAGTTCTGGTATCACACTAGATTGATTAATAAGATGGGTTTTTTAGAAAGCATTATTGTCACTCCGTCACACCATAGAGTTCATCATTCAATAAATGACGTTTATATGGATCGGAATTTCAGTCAAGTTTTTATAATATGGGACAGATTATTTGGAACATTTCAAGAGGAGTTGGTTGACGAAGTTCCAGTATATGGAGTGAAGAGGCAAGCAAATACATGGAATCCTTTTCTGATCAACTTTCAGCATTTATGGATATTGGTGAAAGATGCTTGGTTTACAAGATCATGGATAGATAAAATGAAAGTTTTCATTATGCCGACAGGTTGGAGGCCAAACGATAGAGAACAAGAAGACCCAATACCATATACCGTAGTCGCCAGTGATCAAGTAAAGTATGAAACACCAGGATCAGTGACTATGCATATATGGATATGGATGCAGTTGGTTATCAACTTGATTTTGATGATCCATATGTTTCAATCTTTTGCGGATACTTCTTTTTTATGGATTTTGCTGTATGGTTTGTTTCTGGCACTCAGTATATATAGTTATACTAGTCTTATGGATCGGTCCAGACTTTCTACACTATTTGAAGTAATGAAAATAATTTTAGCGCTCGTTTTGATTCGTCAATTGGGCGGTTGGTATGGTTTGGATGAAATTATTCCTCACGGGACTACATTATTTGTCTTTTATTTGATTATTTCGCTGTCTTTAAATGTGTACTTCTTGAATGAAGATGCAGGAATAAAACCTAATCTTACAATAAGCACTTAAATATATAATATGAATGAAACTGTATTAATTTCTTCAGAAGGGGGAATCGCGACTGTTACTATAAATAGACCTAAAGCACTAAATGCTATCAATGCAGATGTTATGCAAGCACTGAATGATTGGTTTGGCAGAGAGTATAAAACTATAGAAGGACTAAAAGGAGTGATAGTTACTGGGAGTGGAGAAAAGGCATTTGTTGCTGGAGCTGATATCAAAGGTTTTACTAATCTCACAGTAGAGTCGGGGAGTAAGGTGTCAAAGTTTGGCCAGGAAACTTTTTTTTTGATAGAGAATTTTCATGTGCCAGTCATTGCAGCAGTTAATGGATTTGCACTTGGTGGAGGTTGTGAGTTAGCTATGTCATGTCACATGCGAGTAGCTTCGATGAATGCAAAATTTGGTTTGCCAGAAGTTTCCTTAGGACTTATTCCTGGCTATGGAGGTACCCAAAGACTTCCACAATTAGTAGGAAAGGCTAAAGCAATGGAGTTAACATTAACTGGAGGAATGGTTACAGCGGAAGAAGCTCATGATATTGGCTTGGTGAACTATGCTGTAGAGAAAGATGAATTGATCGATACATGTATGGGGATATTCAAGAAAACAAAAAGTAAAGGGCCTCTGGCTGTTTCAAAAGCAATAGCTGCGATTAATGCATATTACGATAATGCAAAAAATGGTTACGAAACTGAATACTCTACGTTTGGTGATCTGTTGGTAAGTGATGAATGTAAAGAAGGTGTTAGTGCGTTTATTGAGAAGAGGAAGGCAAATTTTTAGAATACTATTTTTGATTGAGTAGTGGCATTTTGTCGTTCAATTTTATGTTTCAAAAAAATAAAGAAGTTTAAATAGACATTTCAATTCAATTATTTCTAAAGTTAAATTTAAGCCGATACAGTAACTGTAACGGCTTTTTTTTTGGCTCACTCAATCTGGTTTGCCCAGTTCTCTTTGTTGAGTATTGCTTAATTTCGGAAATGCAATCAAATATTTTGAATTTTGACAATATGTCAAAATGATATATTTATTGTGTTTTAACGCTTATTTTTTTTGATTTCCAACAAAAAAGAATACTTTGGCTAATAATAAACAAACAATTAACCAGGGAATTTTATATTTGAGTCCGCGAGGCTAGTGTAATTATATCTATTTCAGTCATTTATATATGATTGAATTTTATAATTTATGTCTTTCTTATCAAGTGTCATATTCTTGACAGTTTTTACATTTTTAC
>JAVCKV010235853.1:0-15722 GCA_032274145.1 Herpochondria borealis | reverse complement strand
TATTTACACCCCGACAACATTCTCTATAGCGGGAGTAGAACTACCTACTGGAATTTTTCGTGGCTTCATAGCCTCCGGAATTTCCTTAACCAACGATACTTTTAGCAAACCGTTGTCTAGTTGAGCGTTTACGACTTCCACATGATCGGCCAGATTAAATTTACGTTCGAAAGAACGAGTCGCTATACCGCGGTGTAAATATCTGGAATCTTTGCGCGAATCTTCTTTCTTGCCGCTGATTGACAATACGCCCTTCTCAACCTGAACATCGACTTCGCTGTCCATAAAACCTGCAACAGCTAGCGTAATGGAATACTTGTTTTCGCCAACGAGTTCGTTGTCATAGGGAGGGTAGCCAGCAGTCTGCCTATCATTACTCAACGCAGCATCGAGCAATGAGCCAAAGCGGTCAAAACCGACGGTGTTCGCATACAGCGGTGTTAGATCAATTTTCATTTAAATATTCTCCAATAGAAGCAATAAGTTAATGCTACCGACTCTCTTAGAGACCTCGGCGCTCTAATAACCTAGGGTTGGCCAAGAGAAATACAAGAGGTTTTTCTAGGGTAATTACACACAATTTTGATTCACGTTTGCCCAACGTAGACGTCACCAGCTAGACCTCAAGATGCGCTTCTAAATACAGATAGCACTCCTTATCGCCCAAAGGAGTCAACAGTTCGACGCGCTGAGCACCGATGTAACCCGAATCAGCCCACTGTAAGTAAAACTTCCACATTTCCTCCTTAATTGCACCCTATGCTTGGGTTCCCAATTTTCTAACAACTCAAGATGCGTAATATGCAAAAGACAACCAACACGTTTTCATCTCGAAAAAATATTGCAGGGGCAACCCTTATCGCGGGTCTTCTGATACTCAGCGGCTGCAGTGATTCGGACTCAGTGGTTGCAGGTGAAGACGATACTGCGACTGATAATACTGACAACACCGATACGGGTGACGAAACTGACACCACCGATGGAACTGACACCTCATCCGATGTTATTGATATTTATGACGCAGTTTTCACAGCTCGAAGCGCTGATTGCGCCGACTACGTTAATACGTATGACGCAAGTCCCGTCGATATTCAGAACAGCATAACGTTTGATGCTGATGTGGTCGTTACAGCCACCGACACTGAATGCACCATTACCTCTAACTCCGTACCAAACCACGATTTCAATGACGACACAGCAGCATTTGCTGGCGGCGCAGAGGGAGCAACGATTTCAGCTACTGACACTGTTTCCACTGTCACTCGCACACCTGCTATCGCAGCTGAACCCACACCTATTTCAACAACGCTGAAAAACGGTATTTTTCTAAATGGCGTGCGCTTGGATATCATTTCAGCAGGCTGCTACCGACCAACTAGTGCCGATGCGGGTGAAGATGGAAACACAGGCTTTGGTTGTTCAACTGCCGATGCGTGGCTACTTGACCCGCTAGGTACTGAAGCAAAATTCGGCGCGGATCTACACAACGCACACACTCAACCTGGCGGCCTCTACCATTATCACGGTGGCCCAGTAGCTATGTTTGATGACAACCCAGGCAGCGAAGGTTCGCCGGTCATTGGTTTTGCAGCCGATGGATTTCCCATTTTTGGTAGCTACTTTTACGACAACGCAACAGGCGCTGTGCGTAAAGCATTATCCGGTTACAGCTTGAAAGACGGCTCTCGCGGCGAACGTAGCGATACTAACCCCGGCGGCGACTACGATGGTGAGTACGTTGACGATTGGGAATTCACTAGTGCCGGTGACTTGGATTCGTGCAACGGTATGACAGTCGATGGTCAGTATGGTTACTACGTGACTGATACTTTCCCTTGGGTTATCAGATGCATATCGGGCACACCCGATCCAACTTTTGGTAGTGCTGAAGAAGAAACTACTGGTGGACCAGGTGGACCTCCTGGTGGTGGGTAGTTTTTACCTTTAAAGCGATACGTTAGCTTGAAAACGGGAAGTAGCGCTCAACGCTACTTCCCGTGTTTTATTGAACACTATGAAATCTACCACCGTGAAAATTCTTCTATTACTGCTAGGCATTCTTTACTCACAAGCCGCACTCACACACGAAGAAGGTATCACCGATACCGGCATACAAATTTCGCGGGATAGCCTAAAGCTTACGTACACGGTCCCTCAAGCACTGGTAGACACTCTTAGCACGGATGCCACGTTGGATAACAACGCAGCGCAGAGCCAAGCCATTCTAAACGGCCTATCAGTACTCAACGCACAAACCACCTGCTTGGGACGTTTAAACAATCGAAAGTCACTCGATACTATCGGCTCAGAACAGTTCAACTTCACGTTTGATTGCAAGCAACCCATCACTGAGCTGAACCTCACCTATAATTTGTTTTTTGATCAAGACAGTAAGCATTCCAACATCGTTCGCGTGTCATTACTCGGCACGCATCAAGACAACACGTTGTCAAAAGACAACCGGCTACTAAGTATTGATGTAGAGAGCGTGGTAAGACGCTTAGCAGACATTAGAAACTCTGCAAAGTCGAAACAAACCAGCCCGCCCGCTGCATTTGAAAAACCGTTTGGCACTCAGTATTTCACGGTCGGCTTCTGGCATATTTTGTTAGGTTATGACCATGTGCTATTTCTGATTTGCCTGGTACTTCTACCTATGCGCCCACTGGTGATTTTAAGCCTAATCACATCGTTCACAGTGGCGCATTCAATCACGCTATCGTTATCGGTTCTCGATATCGTCACACTAAAACCTCAACTCGTAGAAGCTATAATCGCGTTGAGTATTGTCTATGTATCCGTTAGGACCATCGCGATTCTTCGACGATCAGACACTCCACATATATCAAAATCTCAGATCAAAGAAAGAGTGCTTAGCAGTTTCCTATTCGGACTCGTGCATGGCTTTGGCTTTTCTTACCGGTTGAAAGAAATCGGATTCGGAGATCAAATACTGTCGTCCCTGCTCTTTTTCAACATAGGCGTTGAAGCAGGACAACTCGCTATCTTGACGCTGCTACTTCCGCTAATCTGGTGGTTAGGGAAGCGCTATTCTTCGTGGCGCTGGGCGCGAGCAATTTCAGGCATAACAGCACTATTTGGTTTGTTCTGGTTTGTAGAACGAATCGCTGCTATGTAAAATTGGGCTTAATGATTACTGAATAAAGTTGCGAGGAATACACCTTATTCCTCGCGCCTTCATTTTTTATTATTCTACTTGTCGTGATTACTTATCGAGCCGGCATACATACCAACTCTTCTTCCCCCCTTGGAGCTATCTGACAAGAACCTTCTAAGGTCCCTTTAGGTGTTTCTACGGAGCACGAATCGCTCGCCGACAAATTTGCACACGCATCAAACGCTTCCTGGGGAGGCGGACCGCCTGGACCACGCTTGCTCTGCCCACCTTCAGTGGAACCAGATTGCGCAACAGCCATATTTGGCGTTACAAAAGATGCCATCACTAGCAATACTGTGGCACTCAAACTTAAAGATGATGCTTTGATTTTCATTGTTGCCTTACTCTTCATCAGTTGTAGATGCGGCTAGTGTAAGAAACAAGTATGCAAAAAATAAGCAAATACTCGGTGTAACTTGTGAAGAACAGCACAAATCAAATGCAACGACCTAGGACATATAACTGAGTTGAACAGACAAGCTCTACGGGCACTTAGGGGTAATACAGTGTTCGCAAACACATTGATATGAAATGTTATGCGAAAGGCTAAGGGGTTAGTAAAACCCCTCTGCCCGTCTCTCTAATGTTTAGTTTTATATCGTTCGTTGAACGAGTCAATTCTAGAGCCTGATACGTTCTCAACTTCTTTACCTGTATACGCAGGGTGACAATTTGAGCAAGTATCTAATTTTGCCGAAGCTGCTTGAGTTGACTCAACAGGTATTTCAGTTCCACAGTTTCCACACTCATATATCGTGGGAACACTAGTCGGATGTATTGATTGTTTCATTTTATATCTCCTACTTTTTTGGAAAAAGAAAAAGGTTTTGTATATCGACGAGAGACTCAGCAAGATAGGACGGGTATCGATCTAAAATGGCAGACTTGAGCTCCTCCCCAGTATTGACCTTGGAATAAACGCCTTCAACAAATTCTAGGTAAATTAAGGCGTCGTCAATAGACTCCCTAGACCCCGTTATGTCGCCATGTCCTGGTAGAACAAGATCATAAGAGGTGTCATTGCGCATCATCTTTAGACTGTCCTGCCACCCTTGAAAATTACCATGGCCGCAAAACAAGTGACAATTGTTGTATAGCAAATCTTGCGCAATCAACACTTTCTCTTCAGGCATATAGATAGTCAGCATGTTGTCCGACTCAGCATCTGTCACATGCTTATATTCCAGCCTAACCCCATCGATGACATCATAGGATCCATCTTCAATAATAGCGTTAGGAACTACTTTCTCTGGTGGTACATGTTCACCTAAAGACGGCTTACTGATTTCTATAAAGAAATCACCAAGCTGTTCTATTTCACTTTGAGTTTGTTTCAACGCATGAATAGGAACATCGCGAAATTGGTAAGTTCCAAACCAATGATCAGGATGTAAATGCGAAACAATAAATCGATCAATAGGCTTACCCAGCGTTTCTGCGTAATCCCTAATCTCTTGTCCAAAGATGACAGAACGCTGCCCGTCGACAATCACCAAACGCTCTGGCGTCTCGATAATGTGAGTGGATACGCACCCAGTAAGATTGGGACTTTGGTAACTGTGAATACGAGATTCTTTAAAATCTGTGACTGTCATTGAGCCATACGTCATGGCGACTAAGCCCTGACCCAACGCACCGCCGTTCAAGGATCGCGCACTCACTATGGAAGGCATGCCAAACGAGACCGAACTTGCGACAGCGCCAGCGACAAAATTTCTTCTGCTTAATGTTATGTTTTTCATTTTTTTCCCTAATGGTGATGTCATCTGACGACGACTTACGAGACGGATTACACTCAATATCGAACACTATTACCTTCTAGTAGGTAGGTTGAATAGGTAAATAAAAAGACCTACTGGAGCTCAGCGATCAATGTCTCAGCCAAACGCTCAAATAGCGCTTGATCATTCATCGCGTTAGCCATCAATAGACCCCCTTGCAAAGCTGCCAAAAAGACGCTTGCGTGAGACTGAACGGTACCCGAGAAGTTCAACTCGTTATTTTCTTTACCTTCATTCATTACTTTGACCAGCCAACTCACCTGCTCTTCAAAAAACGAACTTAACGAGGGCGCCAATGTTTCGGGCAACGCACCAATATCTGATGCCATCATTCCGCCGAGGCAAATTCGGCCATTTTTCAGCGTGCTCGAGTACAAATGAGCATAACGCTGTAACACCACCACACTGCTTTCACCGTTGGAATCAAGAGATGCCAAGCCTGCCATGAACTGTAATCTATACCGTTCCAGCAACTCGGCTTCTAAATTTTGCTTGGATGGAAAATGATAGTGAATACTCGCTTTCCTAACGCCAAGCTCCAGAGCGATATCTGCGTAGCTAAACGCATTGAAACCGCGCGTTTGAGCTAACGATTGCGCGCTGTCTAGTATCAGATCTCTAGTTGATTGAGTAGGCATGCACGAACCTTACCTACCTACTAGATGGTTGTCAATGCCGAATAAAACAATTTGGCAGCTAACCCTCTTTTAGCCTCCACCCATTAACCCGCTCTACATCAGGTTAAATATTCCCACGGCCCCCACTATGACGAGGCTGAGCGCCCAAACCACGTCAAGGTTGAACCAGGTTTTTGATAAAAACTTCAAACCTAGCCAAAAGTAGATGATAGTTGCAATGATGGCTGCTGCTGCCAACATAGCAAGCGTGTGCACAATGGCTACCCCCATAGCGTTGGCGATGTTGTCGGCCATCATGTGATCGCCATGGCCGTGATTCATCCCACTACTAGCACTGATGCCCATATACATAGGCACGAGCATCAAGCCAGCTCCATGGGCCGTAGCGGCTAGAAATGACCACAATGCCAACCGTGCCGGATGGACCCTCGCTAGGTATTTAGGATGCCTGCGATTCCAAAGCAGATACAGCCCCATCAAAATAACGATGACTGAGGCTCCGAGTTGGACGGCGCGTTGGTTTTCCACTAAAACAGTTATTAGCGAGAACGGCAAAAGAATGGCCATCATTGCGAGTAGATGCCCAAGGCCCAGCACGCCTAACGCAATGGGTAACTGGCTAGCTTTACCGCGCATAAGCGCTGCAGACACTGACAGTGGCCACCCCATTCCAGGGTTAATTCCGTGATAAACACCTGAGACAACGACGGCCCACCACAAGGCCGACGCTGATGATGGGTCAGTCATTTAGACATTGGGGTAACAAAAACTATCAGTGGAGCAATCACCTCCTTCCAATCTAATTTGATGACTACGATAGCCTTTGGGAAAATCGATATAAAAGTCTTTATCCAACTCAAGACCCCCGTCGTCTCCTACACGGGCCATGACCATTTGCCCGCCTTCATCATCTGGGTAAAACTGATCATCCCAGGTTGAATACAGAGAATTCGTCCAGTAGACACGCTTACCATCTCTGCTGATCTCAACCATTTGAGGGCCAAAGGCAAAGTCTTTACCGTTAGGGTGCTTTGTGTCTTTAACAATGCCACCCAGCTCCACTTTACTCACAAGCACTGGGTTCATCGGATCAGTGACATCGTACTGATGCATTTCGCCAGTCCCCCAACAGGCAACATAAAGAAACCGGTCATCAAGACTTAGATCAATATCTGTTACCAACGGTGGAACTGCAGAAAACCCTTTCAACAGTTCGGGTAACTCATCTGGATCAGCAGGTTGAGGGTCTATGGTGATTGTTTTTTTCGCCTGCCACGTGCCGTCTTCATCACGCCACCACGTAAAAATGGCTCCTTGCAGGTTAGTTGTGTCAACCACGACACCACAAAACCCGTATGATTTTTTGGGATCATGGGCGGGCCTGATTTCGAGAGCCATTTGATGGTTCTCCCCCAAATCGATTGTTTGTATGTTCTTGCGTTTACGCAAATCCCAAAAATGAATGGAGTGCCCGTACTTGTTACTTAGGAGGTCTTCAGCGACTATTCCATTTTCGTACTGAGGGGGTAATCCCCACTCAGAGCTCACCATGTAGTCTTGCGGCAAGTTCCACCAGAAGTCGTAGTGTTTATCTTGTTTGCCACGATCCATTTCATATTGGCCGATAATTTCGAACGTCTCGCAATCCATAATAAAAATGCCCGGCGGACCATCTGTGCCATCCTTACCGCCACCACCGAGTGTCGACACATAAATACCCTCTGGACCACAGTGAATAGTGTGTGGCCGTGAATAGCCTGTTTTTGAGAATATCTCTTCAGGCTCTATGGTCTTATGAATTTTGGCGTTAAGCGGATCTTTTACATCAATGATGTAGATGCGCGAAGAACGAATACCAGGAACAATCAGATAACGTCTTTCTAAAAAGGCATGCCCACTCATTGGCGAGAGCGATGACGAACACGCGTTCCAACCGAAGTGATGAAATTCATCGCCCTTATTAGGAACAATGACTTGATGAACAATTTGAGCGTAAGTAGCAGATTCCGGGTTTAGATCTACAACGGCGATACCGTCTGAAAGCGCACCATCCGGACTTAGCATTACGGTGAAGCCGTAATTCTCCATAGGCGCCTGCATAGCAATTTGTGCAGTCGGGTGAAACGTCGGATCGGGGCGTACATTCATATATTCCTCCAGAAATTCGACTTCTAAGGTGAGCACAGCTGTCGCGCATACACGAAACACGACTCGCTCTTGCATAGCATATATCAATCATCGAACGCGAGTAAATACTGTCCAACATTCACGAATAGCGATGTTTAACGATGACTCTAGCCTCCAAAGCACACATGAACGACACCAGCGGGTAACAAAACACGGGGCACAGTAGTACTTACATCAATCGAATCCCACTCGTTATTGATCGTGAAGTTGACCCACTTCCAATAAATTTGTGTCCAATCTCATACTTGTAATTGTTTTTTGAATCTTCGTACTGCACCGGCCGATAGTCTGATCTCAGGCTTCTAAACGATGACGCTAAGGGCGTACCAGTGAAAACACGAACAAGAATAATTCAATCATTCGCACTTATATTCGGACTTTTTTTGGCGCTGATGAACGCTCCAATGGCCAGTGCAGATACCGAGAGTTCAGGCAGCCCCTATTTTATTGACGGGTACGATGTTGTTTCATACTTTCGCGACAGCGGACCAGTGGAAGGTAATCTCGATTTTTCTACAAACTACGATGAGAAAACCCTGCTTTTTAGTAGCGAAAAAAACCTCGCTGACTTTAAGGCGACACCTGAGGATTTTATGCCAGCCTATAACGGGTACTGTGCCTATGGAATGGTGTATGGCATGAAGTCAGGCGTTGATCCACTTCAATACGACATTGTA
Source organism: Herpochondria borealis (assembly GCA_032274145.1). Taxonomy (NCBI): domain Eukaryota; phylum Rhodophyta; class Florideophyceae; order Ceramiales; family Ceramiaceae; genus Herpochondria; species Herpochondria borealis. Next base: position 7,261 of record JAVCKV010235853.1, on the reverse strand, counting down.
GATGGTCGTCTATACCTTCAATTAAACGGTGGTACTAAAAACCGTTGGAATAGACGCGTTAGTCGTTACATCAAAAAAAGCGATAGAGTCTGGAAATCGCTGAGTGCTCCTGAAGAAGCGAGGAGATAGCGACGACTAGATCGCATTGATCAAGTCATAGCAGCCTCGAGCACCCACTACATGAATGTAAAAAAACAGGGAGATAAGATATCTGTTTTCAGCCGTTTAACGCTGAAAATCATTGTTGCTATCAGTATGTCCGTGCTGGTCATTCAACTGGTATTTATTGGCTATATCGAAAATAGCATTTATCAATCAGAACTGGCGGTTGTTAACGATCAACAAGTGGTTTTTACCGAAGCCAACGCGATGTATATCGCCGAGCTTATCGCTGATGAAAATGAAGACAGCCTTAATCTGGTACTAAGCTCAATAGTTGCCAACCCTTTAATCGTTGGCTCTTCCCTGCGCTATACGGACGATAAAGAAACGTTATATATAGGATCAGACCCAACACCACTGGCGTACGATTTTGACATAAGAGATCTAAACGACAACGACGAAATCGTCACAATGGGCACCCTAACTACCTACGCAACCACACAGTTTATCGATGATGCAAGAGCTGCGCGCATCTATGGTTTATTAGGCCTTGTCCTCATTGTCTTCCTTGTAGTGCTTGCTGTATCCGTTATAGCCGTGCAAGCCTTTGTTGGAATTCCACTTAAACGCATCATGAGCGCTATCGGTGGCTACTCCCGAGTTCCAGAGATTAGCTGGAAAAGCTCTGATGAGATGGGGACCGTAGTAAAACGACTCAACTTTCTACATACCGAACTTAATGATCGTCTCGCCGGTTTAGAGCAAGAGGTGAGTAACAATGAGCGGCGTGAAGCGGCTCGAATTACCAGTCTTGCCAACGCAACACTGGAAGGCATACTCATCTTTAAGGACAGCCAGGTTATCGATCTTAACGAACCTATGGCAGATTTATTTGGGCGAGATCGGTTGTCGTTGGTCGGCACATCGGTGTCAGATTTATTCGAATCCGATGTGTTTGAGTTTTTACAACAGCCCGTTGATGCAGGTACTCGTCCCAGTATAGGCACAAATTTAACCAACAGCGGTCACCAAAAAACACCCGTTGAGATTTATTTAAACTCGATGGAAGAGGACGACCGCAGCGGTAGTAAGGTAGCAGTTGTTCGAGATATATCTGAGCGAGTTGCTGCAGAGAGAGCCATGTGGCGTCTCGCTCATTACGACTCGCTTACGGGTTTGCCTAACAGACGATACTTTACTGAGAAACTTGAATCAGCTATTGCAAAATCGCACAAAGACAATACACAGTTGTCTGTTGCGTATCTAGATTTAGACAACTTCAAATTCGTTAATGATTCGCGCGGACACTCAGTTGGCGACCAGCTACTTTGCGCAGTCGCCAAGACTATTAGCGAAGCCTTAGGCTCTGCAGGTCAATGTGTACGTTTAGGTGGAGATGAGTTTGCCATTCTATTCGATGAGGAAAATCGCACATCATCACTAGAAGACTTACTCGCCAGCGTTCTTGACAGCATTCATGAAGGTGAGCAGTGCCAAGCATGGCGAAATATATTTAGCGCCAGTATCGGTGCCGCAACACTATCGGGCGGAGAACTGAACGACAGTGAATTACTCACTCGTGCAGACTTAGCACTCTACAAAGCAAAAGACTCAGGTCGCGCTAGAGTGTGTTTCTATTCAGACAACATTGATGCAAAGCTCAAACGCGAGCGCTTGATTGTGGAGAGACTTGTTCCCGCATTGGAGCAAAACTTATTAGAGCTCCATTATCAACCACAAATCCTGTGCGACAACTCAGCACTGACTGGATTCGAAGCGCTTCTTCGCTGGAACGATGCGCTTTTAGGTAGAGTATCCCCGGAAGAAATCATTGAGATTGCAGAGCGTGAAGGCATGGTGGTTCAGCTGGGGCGATGGGTCATTTCCAAAGCCTGCGATGACGCGTCTACCTGGCCATCACATTTACGATTAGCCGTGAATCTCTCACCATTGCAATTGGCTGATGAATCACTGCCCTTGTACATTCGCGAATGCTTAGATCGCACAGGCATATCTCCAGAGCGTTTCGAAGTAGAGATTACTGAAACAGCCTTGGTCTCTGATACAGGCAAAGCAAAAGGGTTAATTGCGACACTTAAAGAGATGGGAATTCTGATAGCCCTTGACGACTTTGGAACAGGCTATTCTAGTTTAAGTATGCTGCAGAGCTTCCCATTTGACCGGATCAAAATAGATCGATCATTTGTTAGTGGTCTGAGCGACGACAAAAACAAAGCGTCCATCGTTGCCACTATCATCGACTTGGGAGCACGACTTGAACTGGATGTCATCGCAGAAGGCGTTGAGAGTGACAGTGACATAGCCACGTTGCTCAAGTTCAATTGCTTAGAATGCCAAGGCTACCTAATAAGTAAACCTGTCCCACTGGACGGGGCCACCCTTATTATTGATCGGTATTTGGCCCCTGAAAATAAAGAGGCCGATGTAGTGGTTAAGATGTCTAATTGGCAGAAGGCTGGGTAACCGCTTAAGCAGCCTTATTCACCTGTCTGGCATTAGCCTCTTTAATAAGCTTTACAAGCTCAGATATAAATTCAGTCGGACGTAATTTAGGCATATAACCGTCTGCACCGACCTTCATACCCAAGCGAATATTCTCCGCCGCTGACAATGATGAATGCATCATCACAGGTATACCGTTAAAACGTGAATCAGCCTTAATATTGCGCGTTAGCACATACCCATCCATCATGGGCATTTCGACATCAGTGATGATGGCTTGAATACGTGTAACAAGAGAAACACCGTCCTCGTCTGCTACATCAGCTAAATATTGCAATGCAGTCAAAGCATCCTGACCGTTGGCAGCGCATTGATGAGGCACACCCACATGATCCAGTATTTTCGCAACTTGCATACGGGCCACGCTAGAGTCATCAGCGAAGAAGACTAGGCGCTCATCGAGACCATGTTCCTCGTCATCTCCATCAAGCTCGTCTATGTTCGAACCAAGAACATCAACCAGTACTTTTTCAACATCGACGATGAGCAACATGCGTCCATCCTCAAGAATTGTCATAGCCGTAAGCATGTTACCGTGCTCAGCACTAATGATATCGGGTGGTGCTTGAATGTCGTTCCAATCTAGCCGTTCAATACCCGCTACGTCATGCATTAGAAACGCTTGAGTGCTTCGGTTGAATTCAGTAATCGCTAAAATTTTCGGCGCACAGTCCGATTTAATTCCACAATATTTCGGCATATCGATAACCGGAATAGCCTTACCGCGAATGTTGGCGTAACCTGCCAAAAACTCCGTATTTTTTGGTGTTTGCGTTAGCTCAGGTGCTTCGACCAACTCACGAACTTTAAATACGTTAATACCGAAAAGTTCCGTCAGATCATCATCGTCGCTATTTTCTAGCTTAAACATGAGAATCTCTAGCTGGTTAGTTCCGGCTAGACGAGTTGAGTCGGTAACCGACTGTATCGAATTCGTCAAAAGTGACTCCTGATCTGTATTGTTCATTGACGTCTGAGACACCAACGGCGTTTAAATCGTAGCAACTTCTGACACTAGGCAGTATCAGAATGAGCATTATTATTACTGCGAAATGCACGCCAAGTTGTGCTCTTCCCGTTGATTTTTATCGAATTTGAGTGTTTGCTGGTTAGACGAGCTGCCTGTAAGTTTAGGTTTCACGCCAATACTTAAAACGATGGTTACATTCGCTCAAGTTTGTTTGGGTGTGTGGAGTGTTTGGGGGGCGTTGAGCTGCAGCTCGCTAAGCACGTTAGCTGAGCGCTTAGCGTTTTAAGGCCTGGCGGTGTTGGTGAGGGGGCGTCGAATTACTCCGCGGAGTAATTTCTCAGCAGATTCCGATTGCTGATGTGGCGCTGTTGGGATTACTCCGCGGAGTAATTTCTATAAAATTCCGCTCGTGCCGCACTCCAAACCGTCATATAAGAGATTACTTGCACCTATTGCAGGTCGATACTTACCACCCATTAATAACACCATTGTTAGCGCTGTTATTATGCAGAGCCGCCACCCACGGCTAACCACCGCAAACCCCAATGCCTGACCAAGACTTAACACTAGCCATTCAAGCACTAAAACGCTTATTCGGTGGCACCATTTACCAACGCGGGGAGCAGCTTGTTCGGCACAAAGCAGTACAGTCCATAGAGGCTATCCACGGCGATATCATAGGCGTTGTTAGTGGCAGCGAACCTACACCCTACCTCACATCACTGTTCCTTCATGGCGATTTTCACATTGACTCTGATTGCACCTGCCCATACCCCGATCATTGCAAACATTCAGCAGCGCTGGGTATTACTTGGCTTCACACTCATGGGGCCAGTATCTTTCGCAAGCCTCGATCTGTAGAAGCAGGACACGAGGATAATGAAATTGAGGCAAATGATTGGATTCAAGGACTGTCGAAGTTAGGCAAGTTTCCTAGTCAACCTTCTACGCCCGATCACTATCAAGGCACAACCTACTGGCTTTATGAACTCTCGTTTCTAGCAGAGTCATCGAACCCACCAGCAGCCAAGCAATTAGAATCAATGGCTGTCAACTTTCATGTTCGAATAGCGAAACGGACAAAAAACGGCACTGTGCCACGCGGGCAGGATTTTTGTTTTGGTCGCGACTATCACCACGCTGATCAATCAACCCCACTGGATCATGACTTAAACGCGCTTGGCAATGCGGTGGCTAAACAGCAATTTGGCTGGAATGGTCCGAATAGAAATCACGGCTTCGCACTCACAGGGGCAGCGGGTAACTTAATTGTTGTCACCGCACTGAAGACAGGCCTCACCTTTAGCGGCAAAGACAGAACACAGGCTCTCATAGAGGGCGCTCCTGTGACCGTAGACTTCTCGTGGCAAATGAATGAGCTTGATCACCAACTCAGCTTGGATGCAGCAATCGATGGCCCATGGGTCTTAATACCTACAGAGCCGCCTTGGTGCTGGGAATTGGATACCGGACTAGTGCGCCCAATTCAGACGTCATTACACACCCATATGCTGCAACACGCGTTAGAAGCTCCGCCACTCAATGAACAGGCAGCTCAAAACTTCGCCTCCTGGCTAACCACCGAGCAGCTAGTCATAACTCAAGGCATGCCAACACCCAATGTAGCCTTACCTGAACGTATTGGCGGCACACCTCAGCCATTATTACTGATTCATTCCCCCAGCGATGACCCTCATGTTTACTCTTGGGTTGCCAATCCCATTGCGCAATACGAAGATATGCAAATTGGCCTTGGAAACCAGCCTTACACGCGGGTGCTGCGCACTCAACGCGACGATGGCTCACCTGTGCACATCCACCGGGATCTGGATGCAGAATGGCAGCATACTGAAGATTTTATAGACATTGCCACACGCTTCGGCTTTGCCATAGCGACAGATCAGCATGACGCTAACGCTATCGACTATCACCCCATGAGTGAAGATCCTTTGCAACGCTTTAGGGCTTACCGAGCTTTGATCGAGCAACGAGCAGAGCTAGAGGATGCCGGATGGCTGGTACAGGTCTTACCGCCAGTTCACACACGAGTCGAGAAAGTTCATGACGTGTCAGCGCAACTGGCACTCGAGGGCCCTGGTAGTAGTTGGTTTGAACTGGGCATTGGCTTGATGCACGCGGGCAAGCGCTATGATTTATTGCCGTTGGTTGTTAGTTGGTTACAACAGGGCGCTACCGATGAATCAGTTTTAACGCAAGCTGAAGATGGCACTTGGCTAGAGGTACCAGCCACCACGCTAGCACCCGTTGCCGAAACGTTAGCAGAACTCGGTGATGACAATAAACATCAGGATCGAATTCGTTTATCGCGCTCACGAGCTTTATCACTGGACACGTTATCGAACGAACTTGCAGATGCAGGCGTGGACGTGTCTTGGTCCGGTGATACACGAGTGCTCAAACTAGGTGATCGGTTGCGCTCACTGAGCGCCACGAAGGTAACTGGTAACACTCGACGGCCGCGCGGCTTAAAGGCTGACATGCGCCCCTATCAGTTGACTGGGCTCGGTTGGCTTAACCTGCTGGCTGAGCATCAGCTTAATGGCATTTTGGCCGATGATATGGGACTGGGTAAAACCTTACAAGCCATCGCACATATTGTCTCGCAACGCAATAAAGGCGCACTCGATAAGCCAACCCTGATTATTGCACCCACCTCCCTACTGAGTAACTGGCGCCGTGAGATCGAGCGTTTCGCTCCCAAACTTACTGCACGAATTTGGCATGGCATCGATAGACACGAGCAACCACTTGAGACCGATTCGAGCGACGTAGTCATCACGAGCTACACCCTATCGCTTAGAGATAATGCACAACTAGCCGAGCACGACTTTGGCTTATTAGTGTTAGACGAAGCACAATCAATCAAAAACCCAATCGCAAAGGTTACTCGAGCAATAAAGTCACTGCCTATAGAGAGGCGTCTATGCATCACAGGTACGCCATTAGAAAACCACCTTGGCGAGCTTTGGTCTCAGTTTGATTTTTTGATGCCAGGCTTGTTGGCAGATCGCACACGATTTACGCGCCATTTTCGTACACCAATAGAAAAACACGGCAACAAAGAACGTCTAGCAAGACTGGCTGCTGCTATCCGCCCATTCGTGCTTCGCCGTCGAAAAGAAGATGTCGCAACAGAGCTACCGCCCAAAACTGAAATTGTGCGTGAAGTTCAACTCGATGGCGCTCAAGCAAAACTGTATGAGTCCATCCGTGTGGCTATGGAAGAACGAGTACGTAAACTATTGCAAAGCAAAGGCCTTGCAAAAAGTCGAATAGAAATGCTAGATGCATTACTTAAGCTTCGACAAACCTGTTGCCATCCGGACCTTGTCAAACTGGCAAGCGCCCGTAAGGTAACAACCTCAGCCAAGACTGAGTTGCTACTCGATATGCTCGATGAGATGATTCCTGCGGGACGTCGGGTGCTTATCTTCTCGCAATTCACAGGCATGCTTTCTTTGATCGAAAACGCCCTAGCTGAACGTGGGCACCGCTGGGTTAAGCTCACTGGTCAGACTCGAAAGCGTGATGCCGTAATTGACGCTTTTCAATCCGGTGAGGTCCCTATCTTTTTGATCAGCCTGAAGGCCGGTGGAACTGGCTTAAATCTTACCACCGCAGACACTGTTATTCACTATGACCCTT
>JAVCKV010235743.1:0-15725 GCA_032274145.1 Herpochondria borealis | reverse complement strand
TCGGTGTCCGTATCCGTTAGCGTGAACAGTTTCGAGTGCATTTCCGTGTCCGTATCCGTATCTGTATTAGTGTCCGTATACATACCCGTTTTCGTACCCGTGTCCGAATCCGTATTCGTGTCCGTATATGTAGCCGTAGCCGTATCTGTAGCCGTATCCTTACACGTATCCATATCCGTGTCCGTATCCATACCCGTACCCGTATCCTTATCTGTATCCGTATCCGTACCCGCGTCTATATACGTATCCGTTTCTGTACCCGTACCTGTGCCCGTGTAAATACCCGTATCCGTATCCGTATCTGTATCTGTATCCGTATCTGTATATGTATCTGTATCTGTATCTGTATCCGTATCCGTATCCGTATCCGTATCCGTATCTACAGCCATATCCGTATCCATATCTGCATCTGTATCCGTACCCGTATTCGTACCCGTATTCGTATCCTTTTCTGTGTGCTGATCCGCATCCGTACTCGTATCCCTACCCATACTCGTATCCTTTTCTGTGTGCTGATCCGCATCCGTACTCGTATCCCTACCCATACTCGTATCCAAATCTGTGTCCTTACACGTTTCCATGTACCTATCCGTATTTGTATCAATTGCCGTGTCCGTATCCGTATCCGTATCCGTATCATTATCCGTGACTGTATCGGTATCCGTATTATTATCTGTGACTGTATCGGTATCCATACCCGTATCCATGTACTGACTCATATCCGTATCAATAGCCGTGTCTGTATCCGTACCCCTATTTGTATCCGTATCCGTATCTGTACTCGTATCCGTACCCGTTTCTGTACCCATATCCTTGTCCGTTTGTGTATCCGTATGCGTATCCGTGCCCGTGTCTGTATGAAAATCCGTGTCCGTACCCGTATACCTATCCGTATCCTTATCAGTTCCCGTACCGGTATCCGTATCAATATCCATAACAGTAACCGTACCCGTATCTGTACCCGTATATTTATCAGGATGAAGATGGGAATCTGATACCCGCCTAGGGACTCCTTAACGTACCGGTTGCGCAAATTAAGCACTTGGCACCCCACGACCCGGTATAATTCATCTCGGGTCGATCCGCAAAATTTCCCACCGCGCTCTGTATCACGTGGTCCAGTTTTTCCCACGTTAACTGCACGCGCGGGAAGCGGTTCCATCCGACAAACAGGTCGTCGTAAGGCAATCCGATATCGCGTGCGGAGATGCCCACAGCTTGGACCTCCGAGTGCGAATGCGCTGCCGGCATCTTCAAGCTAAATCGCGGGAGGGCTTCCTGTGTGAAAAGGCGCCGAGTGTAAGCAAAGTCTTCCCTTTGCATGTTGATGTTGATGTTGATGTTGTTTTGTTTGAAAATGAAGTTTTGAAACGGGTTGATGATGATGTGGGTATTTATGCGTGTGTGTGTGAGTATATAGTCGGAAAATTCACTCTTATGTGCCCCAACACCTAGGCATACAGGAGCCGACTCAGTGCCGACTGTGGCTGCGCCAAGCCGTTGAAGCACCACCGTACTCCCACTATCTAGGGAGCGAAATCCGATCAAATTTGAGGACCACCACCTCGCACCAAGAACGGCGCCTCACGTCGATTCAAATGACCGTATTGTCCAATCGCTGAACTTCACCCCGATCTTCGCGTGAGGCGCCTTTGGCACCTCTTTTATGATCAGATTGGCAGCGGAAAGTGCGACTTAACGGCGTTAAGATTGGGCCACTGGCGCCATCAGCCCATTTCCCTCCTAATGCGATGCAAAAGCGAGAGACGCCTTCGGCGCCTTTTTTCTCTGATCTCAGTGTGAAAGATGCTGGGCAGACCCAACCATACATGGAGTGAAGGGTACGGACCGAGGCGCCTTCAGCGACTCTTGCCGACACCCTGACATCTGACATACCTTCCCCCTCCCCATTCGGGCCTTCCAGGCCCTACGAGATCCGCACCACGCGGAAGTTCCAAACCACGCTCACCTTGCTGCCACCCCACATATGACTCCTTTCCTCCGAAATAATCAAAAACCCACCATCTCGACACAATCAAAAGTAATTTAATGCGTCAAACTCGCAAAAGCAAAAATTTCTTCTTCTAAAAAAGATGAATTCATTCTTGTCGGTAGCTCGTTATTGAAATAAATTCTATGAATCCGAAAGAACCACAAATTATCCGTATAACTCAATTTTCATTTCCGTTTTGTACTTCATTGGACTTCAAAATCACACTGTGAACGTTCGTCAGCACGAAGGGCTGCACATCCTCAAGAGGTATCTGCTTCCATCGATCAGATGGGAATAGCGGCTCCTATGCTTCCTAATCAGACAAATCAGAGATTTCTCTGTATTTGAATGATGCTTCAAACTCTAACGACCCAGAGCACACGCCTAAAACTGCCCAAACCCGTGAACACATTTCATGTTTACGTATACAAGCAGTATTTGCACGGAAGCAGTGACGCAAAATGTATTTTCATCGACAAAGATATCGGAAATGCAAAGTGCAGATATATTGGACTTCTTTTGGAAGGAAGATGTAGCATGGTATCGTGCAAACGTGAGGAGTAAAATGAAAGATGGTTTGCTATTATTTAGTTATTATGATGGGGAGACAGTAAAGCTACAATTGTCGAGCAAAAAAATATGGAAAAATATCTCTTGGAAAAATTTACCCCGTATTGGGTTCAAAGATCCGAGTGGTCTCGCTAAATTGTCTTCTTTGAGCAATGAGGATGATAGGTTTACTACGCTCACGTTTAAGAAAGGACGAAATATCAGGCTGTCACTTAATGGTATCCAAAGTCTGGAGAATGACAGATGGCTAACAGACGGGATACTTGATGCTTTTATTTCAGCAATTTTATTACAAATACAAGGATTGCTAAACTTGATTCCTAGATTGTTACTGTCTCTCACAGGCTTCACAACCCTGTACTAACGATTCATCAGTCGCCTTTTATAGCTTTCGAGCTATTATTTCTATCCGCTACGCTACTGCAGTGGGTATTCCTATATATTATAGTAGTCTTCAGATAAAATACCTAGAACCATGGGCTCGGGCCATAATATTGCAAGTTATTGCAATAATTTTTTTATTTTCCAATAATTATTCCAGTAATCCAAAAAAATAGAAATAGTTATTACAATAATCTCCAATATTGCAATAACAATCGCGATAATCTCGAATATTGCGAGAACAATAACCGCCGTCATAGCCAAGTTACGTAAAGCAACCCATGATTGCAATTAGCAGAATTAGTGCAATAACAATTGCAATAATCCAAATTACTGCAATACTAATTGCAATATTTTTACATTATTGCAATAATAATTGCAATACGCTTCAATTTTGCAATAATAATTGCAAAAATGCAAAAATGTAAAAATATTGCAATAAGTAATGCAATAAAGAACATGATTGCCACATTATTGCAATGAGAATATTGTAATTAATTGCAATAACAATTAATTGGACCAAATACCTCTGCCTAGGACACCAGATTTAAGGAATTCATTTTTATAGGTAGTCAGACCCTGTTCTACTAAAGCCTGTCCATCGAATCAACCGTTGGCTACTGTGTATTGCAGATATCAAGGCACGGAATGTTGTACAACTTGACTTCATGTGTCCAGAAAAAAGGAATGACAAGAATGAACAAGATCTGCGGGCCGATATCAAGACATGTCTTACGGTCACAACGCAAGCATTTGACGAAAAGTTTCAAATTTCTCAGTCTTGGGAATTTATTTCCCCTGGATTGTTTTCCAATATGCTTTGCTTTCCAACACAACCCTGAAGAAAATTTAATGATTGAAATGTTTGAATGTGCATGGGCATTAATGACGGGTCAAAGTATTCCAAAGCAGAACGAATGTCAATTTGATGTTATTATGCAACAGTTGCGGAGCAAAATAGCAGGGCTTCTACATAATGTTGGTGCTCATATGGCAGATTGAATAATTGTAAGACATTTCATTGTTTGAAATGACCTTTTAACTGCTTTGGTGTGTAAAAATGAAGAAAACGTATTTGAGAACTAGTAATGCTTTTCCGGGATTTTATATGCTTCATGCTTGTATGGCGCGCCATCGCATGTTAAAGCCGAACGATTAATTAGGCATATGGAATGCGTTGTAGACAGTTCTAAGGAACGTGGGAATGTTTTACAAAAACAAAATCTAGAAACGAGCAATGGTTGAAGATTAAAATAGAAGAAAATTTTTGATTGCAGCGACTCATGCAAAATCGTACGGATTTAATTTCTAGCAGTTCTTCTTTAATCTCGGGATAAATAAAGTTATAACTTGGCTTTGGCCTCGGTGGGTTAAAGCAATGGTTCCTATTACCCATGGCTCCTAAAAGGGACCTGACTACAATAAGATTCTTTTTCTCTTTCTTCCGGGCCTGCTGCAACGCTTGCTATTTGAACAAAATATCTTGCCCCTTAGCTATGAAGATGAAGATTCGCCCAACAACATATTATTCAAGTGTTCCGTATATTCAGCGCCTATTTCACTCCGATAGAAAACAAAATTTTACTTTGTCTATTTCCCTGCAAGTAGAGTGGGGGAGAAACTTAAGACCGTGAATGCTAGAATGTTGGAAATACGGTACAGTGAGGCTCGCCTCGTGCACGAAGTAGCCGGGGCATTATAAGCCTTAAACTACCCCTGAAAACAGCGGGGTTTAATGAAAGTTTAACCCAGGGCAATATAGGCGTGCCCCTTACATTACCCCGGGGTAATATAGGCGTGCCCCATGCTTTTATCACTTGTTTGAATCTCTACATTTCGACGATCTCTGTATCGGATATGACCAACGATGCTCCCCCGGCATTTGGCCAACGATGATTACAAACATGTAACTACCTTACGAAGTGCACTTGGCTGCGGAGCGAAGAAGACGATGACCAGAGCCGTGATGGCCAGAGCCGTGATGACCAAAGCAGCAATGACCAGTTTCGTTCGAATATCTTCAACATGTGTCTGCTCCATACGTTAACTACTGAAGCCATTGCCCTTGGCACCTGCCTGTGCGATGGGTCCTAGGTCCTATCTAATTTTGAGATCGAGGAAATTCATGCAACAATATTGGCCGTTCAATTTAATTTGAATTTTAATGTAAAATGAAGAGATAGTTTAAAGTTCCTTATTTAACAATTAATTAATTTAATTAAATCTAGAGTATCGTACTTGCCGTAAAAAAAAGTGCCTAGCTAGATTCCGATAAAAAAAAGTTCGAACCTACCAGTGGTAACCAATGATTTAAGACCTCTTTGTAAGGAAAATTTTATCCCGCCCTGTTGGACATGGAGCCACTCCCTGAACATTCCACGCGGCTGGCGTGTTCTTTACGTGAGTCACAATCACTTCAGTAAAAAAAGTATATTGAAAAGTAATTTTAAAAGCCAATGTTTGGTGCATAATTTGCAGAATACGAATACAATGATCAGATTCATCGCATGAACACTTTACCGAGGACAATGGCTCTTGCTTTACCCATGATGCAGGCATATGTCGGAGATGTACAAACCAAGCTGGTCGTGACGGCTCTTGGCATCACCCTCTGCTGCCAAGTGAACTGACTACCATAAGTACAAGCAAGGTATATTAGTTGGACTAATACCAAGGCTTTGTTCTTTGCCAGCCCCGTATCGCCTCCTGTTGAAGAGGATGAAACAGACAGTGGAAAGAAACGCGAGCGGAAAGGGAGAGGGGATTCGTTTGGTTGTTGTTGTTGAGAAGGTGAGTTGACATATGTGGATCGGTACATATTGCAGTGGACAGTTGATTCTCATCGGGATCATCTCACATGACGATAAAAGAAAGAGCGAGGCCGTCAGATGCAGCACTCAAGAGCAATCTTTTTTATTCAAAATTGATCCTTTCCTTTTCCCGTTACGCGGTAAACCACGTCAACTCCGTGCCCCGAATTAACGAATTCGATGGCGCGCTGGATTCGGAACATATTACTCACTAGCTTCTCTGGGTTATTCGTGCTATATCCGATTTTAGGCAGCGAGTGTTTCTATGATTTGACCTCACCAACCGTAGTCTGGGCTACCGCAGACTAAAGAAGTTGTGAAAAGGCGGCTGCAGGGTTCCCATTGATATTTCAAGGCACTATTTGACGGAGACGATGGCGGCGTGAGTCAAGACCATTTCGGTAGAACGGAAGGTCGGAGTAGTTAGTTCCATGCCCCGCGATGCGGTCTGGGTTAACAATTACATGCGAAAGAATGTCGGAAATCACTGGTCATCACAGCTCGGTTGGAACTTTGATCGAGATTAATTCACATTTTTAGGTGCTGGCACATTTTACTGGCATGGTATGTACAAGCTTCAGTGTAGTTAAATTAGAACATAAAAAATAGAGTTACATCTGTTAACAAGTGTTGCTCATTAATCGAAAAAAATTGAGTTTTACTCGGCCAAACTCAAATTGACATAAATTCATTAAAGTTCAATGAAAACAAATTGTGTTTTGCTCAATAAAAATGTCCAATGATCCAAACTCAAGTTGTCATTATTTAATTGAAATATTGCAGTTTTCTTGCAATTGTTGGACGACCTTGTTGGTATTTCACAGGATCAGTGTACCGCAGCCAACGACTGCAGTACTTTCCCACAGTGCGGACAGAATTCGGAGATTGCAAGCTGGTCAGGGGGACTCTGGGCATGGTCCACTCCAGCCAAGTGCACTGACCAATGTAAACGCAAGTAAAGAATATCCAACAAGTACCAGGAAGAAGCAATGGTCGTATCCGGTACGGACATCCTCCGATTGTGAAGAATAAAACAAGTGGCAACAATGTCGAGGGGATAGGGAAGGGAGTACGGGGAGAATTCTTGAATTCTGTACTCCCCACTTCCGCTTCGTCTCGGACGTTAAATCAACGCGCCAAAACTTATAATATACATAGCATTTCTCTCAACCAACTTTTCTCACACCTCATCTCAAACCACCTTCCTTCGCTTTAACCCAGAGTATGTTTGGGATTCATAATCGCCTGGTTATAGCCTTTCCGACTCTTCTGACGCTCTCCCTTGCACTGAGTCAAGCCAAAACTTCTGCAACTTCCCACAACACAACCGTACCCCGCCGTTTGCTAGAGGGGCGCAAGTTAGTATGCGCAACCATCATCGAATATCCAATCGTGTACATCAATGAAAATCGTCAACCATATGGACTCGACGGCCTAGCAATCGACTACCTCAACGAGCTCGAAAAGACACTCGGCTTTTCTTGCGACTTTCGCACAATCATTCATCCATCTGATCTCGGCTTCACAGACTACATCAAACAGCTCAACGCATGCACGAATAGCAGCGCTTCAACAAATTCATCGATATGTAGTGTCCAACTCGTTGTCGGTGGCTGGACGCAGACTGTGGAGCGTCTCGGTCTCGCTCTATTCCTGCCGGAATTTCTTCACGTCGAAACCCGCGTAGTTACGCACATAGACAACATGTCTGGAACCTCGGGTGGCGTCTTTTTCTTAAGATCGTTCACTCTCCACGTCTGGCTCCTCATCGTCGCTTTATTCATCTCTTTTCTCATCCTGCGTGTTCTGGATGAGCGGTTCCAGCCCCCACCACGTGGCAACGACATAGACCCAACTACAGACGCCAAAAGCCCATTTATGTACCGCATTTGCAACTCCATCCATCACAACGATTGTATCCGCCGCCTACGATACGCTGCTATTATCACGGCTCGTGAGATTCTTAATAGTGGTGATGCCACGCCCGCGTTGCGTCGAAACTCGACACGGCAGAACTTGCTAAGCTTACTAGCTGTGATTTGCGGTCTGTACCTCATCCTTGTGTCTGAAGCAGTGATGACAGCAACGCTGGTGCAGGAGAAATTGACTGCAGACTTCAGGACAATTGGCGATATCGAACACTGTCGGGTTGCAATGAAAGATGTGTGTATCGTGAAAAATGGGGCAGTCAAAAGTTTCTGGCGGAACGCGTTTGGTCATCTCAAGTGTCCTGGCAAAGGCGGATCTCCGAGACTGATCGACTCTTTTGAAGAGCTGATCAGGCTAACAGCAGATAGAAAGTGCAAGTATCTAGTCGAAGGACCACCAGCTTGGGGTGCGACTACAGGGCGATATTGTGGCAAGCTGCATTTCAGTGGTGAGCCTTTGCACTGGGGAGGAGATAGCTTCATGCTTCCACTAGGCTCTGACCTTTACGACGTGCTCGCGACGGAGACTCTGAATTTACGAGAGACTGGGCGCCTTCCGACATTCGAGAAGTTCTTCGCAAGACGGGGGACATGCGAAAGGCAGGAAGGACTCACGCTGGGCATAAGGAAACTCGATTTATTCTTTCTATTCGCGTTTGGTGCAGTTGGCCTGCTGTTTTTGCACACCGTACTGTTCCCACAGGCTCCAGTATCAGATATCGCGAAAAATCTGCAATGCACCGTGCCGATGAAGCAAGGCAGTACTGGGGAAGATGTTTCGTCTGGCGAAGCACGCGTAGAACTGTCTTGCGTGTAACACAAGACGAGCATGAGAGAGTAGGCAACGATAAGAGAACGATGGGATAAGTGTGCAGTCCAGGCACAAATTGGCTTTTCCGTGCGACTTCGAAGACGTGATTCTGATGAAACTTGTTGGGAATGATAGAGTGAAAGTTATCAGTGACAAAATATAGTCATCTTGTTATTGCCGCATTTTTCCAAGCACGAGATTCAAAGATCGACGCCTCATGAAAATCCTCGAAAAAATGCTCGGGGCGTTTGTGATGCCGATGTTGAAGTACCAGAGATGATTGACGCGCATGAAGCCGAGTCCAGTGAATCTGCAGCGTTTGTTGTCTCGCAGCCATGGAAAGAATGGCGGGGATTCAATTTGCGGCTCCATCCACTTGGCCAATACGGCCGAGTGCGCCGGCCACTTGAGGAGGACGTTGTCAATGAAGTAGTGCCATTCCAGGTTGGCGAGATGTTTCACGTGGGCTACAGTGTCGAATATTGCATCTGCGGTGAAGAGAGGGGGTTTGTCGGAGTAGAGACGCATGCCAATGACATCGGTGCCGCAGTCGTAGACAGGGTGTGGCAGACCGCGAAGACCGAATGCGGTTGCTACGGAGGCTCCATACCGTTCGTTTTTGAATGTGCATGGCTTGAAGAGCTGATTCCCGGTCGTGCCCGTCGCGTTGCGAAGAGAGGATATGATCTGGTTCTCAACATAGGTCATGTGAGAGACGACGGTACCGGCGGAGCTGTTAAATCGCGGGAGGCGGAGCATGTGGGAGAGAATCGGGCTGTCCGAAGACACCCAGAAGTACACGTGCTTTGCCCATGGCGGGAATTTGAAGTCTTCGCGCTGGGCTCGGAGCTGGGTCGGAAAGAACAAATGCGCGAGCAGAACGACGGTGAGTAGACGGAACATCGATACGGAATGCAAGTTCGAGAGATGTTTGGTTGAGGGATTGAAGGCATGGGGTTGGGTCGCATCAAGGGCATTTCATGCCAAACGAGACTATATTTGGGAGGGTGTCCACATCGCAGGCGTCATTTTTGTAAAGGGGCGGTTTTTACTTGTTTGAAATGGGGCATTGACAGTGTGGGTTCGAATTTGCCTCGGTGGATGGCCTAACGCGGTGGTTGTGAGGCGCCACCCATGCTTTTTCTGTCCAATGAGATTGAAGAAGAGTGAAGATCACGTTCTGCCGACTACCGTCCGGAATCGAGGAAGACAGGGAGGTGTACGGTGGTTCTTGTCGATTTTCATTGTATTGAAAAGATAGTCCGGGACCAACAACTTTTGCGGAAATCAAGGACATACCGTATATGGCAATGCCGCCCTTGAGAACGGCGTTACACAGGGCTTCACACCTTCCAGACGACGCGAAGGCACACTAATGTTTAGTGTAAAAGTGCATGAGAACCTCATGAAAAGGTTTTCTGTGAAAAAAATATATATATATATATTATATAAAGCACGTTTGAGGAACTTGTGCCGCACTAGTTGAAGGCAAGGGGAGTTCAACTGGAGCTTAAATTTCGTTAATTTTTCGCATTGCAGATGCTGTAAATTCAAACTTTTGAGTGGACATGTGCGATGAAGTCGCGCGGCAAAATGGCTAAGCAGTTTTTTTTAGTGAGAGTGAGTTAGCAAATATCTTCGCAGCACTGTTCCGTTCAGCACCCTTTAGACCAAGTTGAAGTGAACATTGTCGCTGGAGACAAAAATTTGTTAAATGATGCAGAGAGTAGAAATGACATTACATTCTTAATGAAATTATTTCAAAACTCACAACAGTCAATGGATCAATAATTGATGCATTGATTGTAGTGAATCTTGCGCTCTTCACGCGTCTGTTAACGAGCTGTTAAATAGCCTGAAATAAACTAACATGAGTGTACTTGAAAATGCCCCATCTTTTATGTTCATGTCGTAACCCAGCTGCATCGCCTCCACTGATCCTACTCTCTAACTTTTCCGAAAACGAGAAAATTCTTACTCAAAACTGGACCCAGAAGGCCACAATGATGATTGCCAGAACACTTCAATTTTCTTTAAACTTGCGGCTTACCCCATGGAACAGAAAAACTGAATGAGTGGTGACCTGGATCTTCATGTACACATAAAGGTGAAGGAATTTGTAAGTTAATGACAGTGCGAAATACGCATTTTTCTATTAATGGTGTCAAAAAGCCTGGCCTGAGTAGTTAAACATCTAGAACAGAGATGAAAGAGTTGAAGAGATTGGAAACGAGCCACTTCATGATGTCAGCTTGGTCAATTCTCCACTAGTGAAAAAGAACCTATCCAATAGCATAACGAGCGAGCTCAAACCCAAGAATCAGCAGCTGGTTTGTTCCCCTATCAACTTCCGCCAAAGAGAATGTTACTTCATACTTTAATTCAATACGATCAGGAACTGCTTCGTACAGAAAGAGGATATTGCATCAAATTCCACACACAAAATATTTTGAGTGTTTGGAGGTGGAACAACTCTATATGAATATAGCGTTGTTCCCATTAGGGAAACAACGTCCCAAACATAACGGGGTAACATTATCTGATTCGCGTTGCAGTTTGGTGGGAGACTTTTGTAATATAATGAATTCTTATCAATATCTTTTTTGTATATGAGGGTAATATACGGTTACCAATTACCACCATATATTAGCCATACAGTGTGTTATGAGGTGGTCGCTCTGAGACACGTGTATTTTTTCTTCTATATACGCCGCGCTCCGTCTCACACGCGAACGCACAATAAATCATAATTTACCCTCCTCTCTTCGTCCATTGAAATCACTTCTTCCCCGTCCTAGACCATTCACCAAGTGTCCTCTGGTGACTACCGTTGTTCCCCTGCAAGACCTTCGTTATCCCTCGTCCTCCTTCAGCAACCGTCGTTTGCCACCGTCCCTCTTTTGAAACCGTCTTGCTCCACCTGTCCCCCACTTTAGAATTCATCGTTCGCGACCCGTCTCTATCGTCCTCTTTCAGCGCTTTTCGTGCGAAGCTTCGCCCTAGGCCACCGTCTCTACCGTCCCCGTGCTACGGCCCCGTCCGAGTCCCACAGGCTTTACAAACTTGTACTAACGACTCCTCAATCACCTTTTAGTAGCTTTCGAGCTGTTATTGCTACTCGCTACGCTACTAAAGTAGGTAGTACTATAGACCATAGCGTTAAACTGTTCATCCGCCTCTCCGCTTTGGTGCGGAATACGACAGGTCCTCACTCCCGTCTCAGCACAGGAGTGAAGGCGTTCAACGTGGAACTCTACAAATACCTCGTAGAGATCCACCAAATACTAGTGAGTCTATGAGTAGTCCCGAATACATACCTTTGCGTCGGACAACACAGTTTCCGCCCGGCCCAAGGAGTGGCACAGTAGGTGGATCAGGTCCCTCCTTAGCGCAATCTATTCAAACAGCCTCCTCTACGCAGGTTCGCCCATTAATTGGCGAGCCGAGAAGTCCAAATCGGTCTGATCAGCTGACTGCCTCACATATGGCAGGTGTGATTCAGCCAGCTTACCAGACTCCGCCTGAATAATGAGGCAGAATCATACCAAAAAAAAGTTATTGATCCCCGTCACGGTCGTGTTTGACATAATAAAAACGGCGTGCCAGGCGAACAGTTAGTATATGCATCTCCTAATTCAGCAGGAGATTTAGCCGGATAACTTGGCCCATTGGCTAATCTATAGGGGTAGCCCCAGATGATTTTCATACGGGTTACACACCTCATCAGCCCGGAGCAGTCGGCGCTAGAAATGCAGAACCCCCAGCGATGATTGGTGCAGAGGCCCTACGCCTCGACTTCACCTGGAAGAGAAAGCACCGTCGCCCAAATTACCAGCCACTCTGGCTGTCGAATCATCAGTACACCCCTCTCCGTACTCATGCACTCCGTCCGAAATGTGTGTGATTAATTTGAGCCTCAAATCTCTGAACTCGTTACCAGTATCCAACATAAATAGTAGTTTACTGCGTTCATTTGTGATCACGTCCATATCGGAGGGAAATGGACCGACGTTTTCGGTCCATTCCCCTCCTTTTTGCACCGCTTTCATTACACTTTTGGATCGTACATTTTTATAATATATCTCCATTGTCTGTACAGCAGGCCGACAAATTTTCATGATCGTCCTATTCATCATCCATGTCGAACGTTTCGTTAGATCCATTTCCACCTGCACCTTTCCAATTTGTGGACTGTTGTCGTAGCTCTGCTTCTGTGAGCCTTTTCGGTGGGTTCGAAGCCGTAAATATTCGTCGTCGTATAGGTCCTTGTACACCTCACGAATACTTTGTACGTCTAAATCAAAACAGACCATTTTATTTCTCAACAAATGCACAAGGCCTCTACGTTTTAAGTCAGGAATTTTCTGTGGTAAGTGTACACACGAAATCGTCAAAAATTTTTCCTCCGTCCGGGTTGAACGAAATGACCAAACCTAACAGTAGCCCGTGTCGTTATCGGCCACCGTGACCGTCTTTCTCGTTTCAGGATCGGCCAGTTTTTGCATGCCGCGGGGATTTTTCCAATGAAGCTGAGGCCGGGAATATCGAAAAAGTACTAGGGATTTTTCATCGAACCGCGGTTTTAACTAGTCCGTCCAATTTACAGGCTTTATTACCACTGCACTAAATTCGTAACACATTTGGAGAATTTTGCGATTCTCCTCAAAAGACCTTTTCAGTTTGACGGAGCATGTGATTTTCGGGCGTAGTTTGTAGAAAAAGCACGCTCCATTTTATGGAGCCCTACACGTCAGAATACTAGTCCTGAAAGACTTTGATGACCCACAAACGAAAATTACTGTCTAGAAACCCATTCCATGGCTGCAGTGCGACATTTCTTTGGCAGTCTCGTCTTCATAATGTCTTCTTCCGTTCAGATAATTGCGGAGGTACTGTCTGTATGATTCAGTGATACGCACGAACATTGGGAGTACATAGCCAGCACATAAGTTTGTCTGACCACAAGTCCCTCCATCGTGGCATTATCCCATGAAAATATGCGTCATTTTGCTTATTAAGCTTCGCTGAGCCTCGCCATAAACATAGTGCCGTCAAGAAATATCGCTAGGTATTTTTCCAACCCCTAAAAATTGGATAGCTTTTTCTTTATTAGGACATTTGGAGGATACAGTATCCAAGGTTTATCTATGTTATCAATTAAAGTTCACTCAGCGATAGTACAGATGGCATTGGCGACGTCTTTGGCTCCCCAGAGGTCGCTTTTCAGATTGAGGATCAACTGAGCTTCAAATTAAGCGGCAGAGAGGCTCATCCGGCAACTATTGAGAACATATCCTTACTTTGAGAACAGTCGCTCGAAAACATTGGATGCCGGTACCAGAAAACAAACATAAATGTAGCGCTGAATTCCACTGACAGAATTGCCCTTCTGTCTCTTAATGGCCCGCTCCGAAAACGAAAGACTGGTGTTTTTATCGCTGACTGAAACGATATAATCGGCAGGCAGTTTCAAGCTCTCCACAGCCGCGCAATCCTCTTTTGAAAGGGAAACACTGTTGTTGAGTTGCAGCTTGAATATCGCCGACTCGAACAAAGCGCTTTGAGTGATGGAATAAGTAGCCGAAAAAAACAGAAAAGTGCTAGGAAATTTGTCTATGGTGTATTAAAAGAGCCCCCACGCGTTCGACTACAAAAGTTCCTTTGGAGCTTCTCAGTGATCGCATAAAATTGATTAATTTTCTACATGAGCTCATCAATTCGGCATTTCTCGGCTGTCATTGGAGTGAGCTCGGCAATATCTGCACTGTTCAAGTCAGGGAGAAAATCTCTCAGATTTTAGAAGCGCTTTGTAATATCGACGGTGGAGCTCCAACGCGTTTGGTTGTAAGCTTTGCCTGCAAGTGTGTGAGCCTGCAAAGCCCTGCTGCGACAGTGGCTGTGCGCAGCTTGATGGAGAGGGTGTGAAATGTTTGTAGGACGGCCTCCAAAGGGGGAATGAATTACTTCACAGAACAGTTGCAACGGTGACTCGCGCAGCCGAGAAGCTGGAGAATGTTATCTTCGCTATATACTTTTCGTGTTGTAGTTGTGTTCAATGAAGCACACCAAGTTCGACTATTTCTTCTTTTATAGGTCGGGATTTAAATTAATACATTTGAGGTGGTCGTAGAGGCCGAGCGAGGTCTTATCCTCAAGAGCATACAAGACTAGAAAACGGATGGCCTATCTGTCGCTGTTTTTCGCTGAGAAGAACGCAAACATCGCAATGAAGTGAGTAATACCCGCAGTCCATCCATCAATACCGAGATCAAAAGTATCCAAAAGGAGCGCAGCAATCTTCTCTTCTACACTCTCAGTGATGGGCAGGAGGTGGCGGGTCAGAGTTGAAAAACAGATCGGGCCATGCTTGATGTGTTTGTGCATGACTTCACACTCCACCACACGAAACGGCTGCATTCCGTTGATGATAAATTAAAATGTGCCGAATTAGGTGCTTGAAGCGGCGTGGAGAATAACTACTCAATCTGAGATTTTAGTGAGCTCACAGCCAGCTGAAAAATCTACTGTCAGATGAAAACATCTGCCCATAATCGGGATGCGCGAAGCAAACATGGGAAAAAAGGTTCTCATAGTTATATGCGGCCCTCTTGTGCGTCGTACTGTATCTAAAGACCCATTAGCTACTGGCATCAACCTGCTTTTAGAATAAAAGCTTAGCAATGAGAGTTCCAAAATTATTGCGAGACATGGTAGTCTGGCTCTTTTTCGATTGGCGATGAGAGACGCTACAAGGGTTGTTTCAAAAGAAGGTGAAGTGAGTGATTAGTAGGTAGTGTCGTGCAACTGGGTTTCGTGAAGCCATGGGGGCGTGTCACGGCTAGGCGGTATTGGTGGTGGGCTATGCCCTATTCTGGTCGCGATTTTTGTGCGCGGCTACAGTAAGCCTTAGGCGGATGTCCCTTATTTCCGCGACATTCCGCACTATCTGTAGTAGTAATTAGTGTAATTGGGGCTAGACAGTAGTACTGTACGGGACTCGTAAGCACCAGTGGTGCTGGGTCCGGCGATGCACACGTGTGCTGAGACTGCGAGGTCTGGTTGCCAGAGCTTTAAAGTGGACAAAAACTACGCCGAACGAAGACACCCGTTCGGATACACGTGTCCAACGTCCCCGTTAGCGCCGGCATCCCAACCCGCATTAAGCTCTACCAATCTGTCCCCTTGTGTGCGCGCCACGGGAGTGAGCTACCATGCTGCACCAAATTTGTCTC
>JAVCKV010235632.1:0-15733 GCA_032274145.1 Herpochondria borealis | reverse complement strand
TTTTTTCATGTTAGTTTAAGTCATTTAGAGTGTTAAAAAATGGCATAATAGCCTGATAGTTAAAGTTAAAAATTGGAAGGATGTTTTTTACAGAATCTGAAAACGTAGTAACGGGATTTTTCGTCTTGGGATTTTTATTGTGGGACAACCCAGATGTTGCGGAAAACGACTGGATTGCCGTGGTCTTGGATGAAGATCGGACCTGCGGCATCTTTGAGAGGTCCTTTAACAGGGGCTGCAGCAGTGTTGTCTTTCTTCAGTTCTAGGTTGTCGTGTATTAGGACACCATTGAGTTTCACTGTGATCTTGGGCCAGTCGGTGCGTTTGCCGTTGGCGTCGAATTTTGCTGCCGTGAGAACGACGTCGTATGTTTGCCAGCTGAGTGGGGGAAGGCACATGTTGAGACGCGGCTTCGAGACGGAGTAAATGCCGCCGCATTCGTTCATTTTGCCATCGAGAGCGAATGAATCGAGGATTTGGGTCTCCCAGCGACCGCCGAAGTAGACGCCGCTATTTCCGCGCTTCTGACCACGAGCGAATGGTTTGTAGGGCGTGCGGAATTCGAGGTGCATTTGATAGTCTTTAAACTTGGGCTTGCTGAGGGTGCCAGTGGCTTGCAGAAGGCCGTCTTTCATTTGGCCTTTCTCCCAATGCTCGACGCTGGTTCCGTTGAAGAGAACCGTGGCGCCCTCGGGAGGCTCGGCTCCGAGAGTCGGGCTCGTTCGCTCGATGCGGGGGAGCTTGACCATCTCTTTCCCGTCTCTCTGGATCATGATGGTTTGCCCCTCTAAGAGGGCGGAGACTCCCCGGTTCGCTGAGAAGGTAAGGATGCCATCTTGCAGCTTACTGCTCAGTTTGGTCCGAGTTTTTTTCTTGTCCCACCCGAGTCCCGGAAGCCCGCCTTCGAGAATGTAGAGGTCGAATCGGCCGCTGCCGAGCGCTACGACTTGGGCGCCCAGAGGCGCGTCTTTAAAGTGGTATTCTCCTTGGATGGAAAAATCAGGGTTCTCTTGGGTTGCTTTGACTGGGTCAATCCAAGTCTGTTGATTCGCTTGTGTCAGCGATGGGAGAAGGAGCGCGATTAAGAACGTTGCTTTCATGGCATGACTTTAAAAGAGAATGATCTCTGTGACGAGGGGATTTCAGGGGTGGATTGGAGCTGACAGGCTCTCGAACGTTTCTTTGATTTGTAAAGACAAGTGAAGTGGGTAAACTCGTTCTTATAGATACGTTAATGTCGCAAAATGAACTTCAACTGATGTGGCAGAAGGCCGCGGCCCGGCTTCGTCGTCGGGTGAATCTAGCGTGGTGGTATCAAGAGGTTTCGGTCCCTTTGGTGCTGGTTGCGTTGGCGGCTGCTTGTTTTTCTTTGCTGGCTCGACGGAATGAATGGCCTTTGGGTGAGACGTTTTGGACGGTGGTGGTCGTGTCGATTCTAGGTGCGGGTTGGTTTGCGTTTTGGCGGGCCGGCCGCCGGTGGTTGACGATGGATGAAGCTTATGTGCGGCTCGATGCAGATTTGAGTTTGCGGAATGCCTTGTCGACGGCACTGGCGGGCAGAGGTTCATGGCCTGAGTTTGTTGAGGGGCAGTCCGTTGTGAGCTGGAAGATCGGGCAGGTGGCCTTACCCATGATCGGGATCCTAGCGTTTTTATTAGGTGGTTTTACTCTTCCAATCGCGCCGGCGAAACAGGATGCGCCTGAGCTTCAGCCCTATACTTGGAGTCGGTTGGCCACGGAAGTGGAGGAGCTGGTGGAGGAAGGTCTCATTGATAAAGACTACGCGGAGGAGGTGAAGGAGCGCCTTGAGGAACTCCGGGAGCAGAAGGCGGAGGAGTGGTTTTCGGCCGCTTCGCTGGAGGCCACGGATTCGCTGCAGCAGGCGCACTCGCGTGAGATGAATCGTTTGAAAAGAGATCTCATGGAGATCCGACAAGCGCTGAAGAAGGCGGGCGCGCCGGATGCCACGAAGGCGCAGCGGCAGAAACTTCAGCAGCAATTCGAGGAGGCGATGGAGGGAATGCGAAACGGGCAGATGAAGCCGAATGAGGATTTGATGAAAAAATTGGCGGAAGCGGCCAAGCAGGGGATGGAGGGAATGTCGGAGGAGGAGCGGAATGAAATGCAGGAGAGATTGAAGGAGCTGGCCGACAAGCTGGGAGAGAATCCCGGGGAGGGTGAAGGTGAATCTGAAGGTGAGGGCCAAGACGGTGAGGGTGAGCAAAATCGGCCAGGTCAGGGTGAGCCGAAGCGTGGTCCGGGAGCAGGTGGCGATCTCTTCGGGGCGGAGAGCCCGAAGCTCGATCTGGAGAAATTTGAACATCTCAAGGGAAAGGATGACAAGGAGCCTGAGCCGGGCGACCTCCTGAATCTGGAGGAGATCGAGCACGATCTAGATCAATCAAAAAAGGGGCCGACCACGAGTGGGGCGGCTCAGAGCGAGGGGTCAGGAGGCGACCGAGTTTGGAAAGACGCGCTAGATCCCGACGAGCAGAAATCGCTTAAATCATTTTTCGAATAACAACTGATTCCATGGAATATGCCAACGAGGCGCAGGTCGCCGAAGCCCAGTCACATATCAAGCGTCTCAGTGAAGCGCTCAATCAGGTTCTTTACGGACAGGAAACGCTCATCGATTTCGTGCTGAATGGAGTCTTGGCTCGTGGGCATATTTTGCTGGAGGGACTTCCTGGACTGGGGAAGACGGAACTGGTAAAGGGGCTTTCGAAAACGCTCGTGCTTGAGAATAAGCGGATTCAGTTCACGCCTGATCTTTTACCGGGAGACATTACCGGTAATCCGGTTTTGCAGGAGAAGGATGGCAAGCGGGAGTTTGTTTTTCAGCCCGGTCCGCTCTTTGCCAATATTGTTTTAGCAGATGAAATTAACCGGGCCTCGCCTAAGACGCAGTCGGCTCTGCTGGAGGCGATGCAGGAACATCGGGTCACGGTGCTGGGCGAGACGCACCCTTTGCCGAAGCCGTTTTTCGTGCTGGCGACGCAGAACCCGATTGAGCTGGAGGGGACTTATCCGCTGCCGGAGGCGCAGTTGGACCGCTTTCTTTTCAAGCTGGATGTGCGGAGAAATTCGGTGGTGGCTTTGGAGAAAATTGTGAACCAACGCGAACTCGGAGTGGAGCCGGAGGTCAATGCTGTCCTTGGGAAAGCTCATCTTGAATCGGTGATCGATACCGTGCGGAAGGTGTATCTTCCCGGAGTCGTGGCGAACTATATCGCACGGCTCGTGGATGCCACTCATCAGGGTGAGAATACCGCCACGAAGATGGTGAAATTTGGCGCGAGTCCCCGCGCGGCGCTCTCGCTGGCGAGCGCTTCCAAGGCGCGAGCGGTCATGAATGGTCGCACGAATGCGAGCTTTGAGGATGTTAAATTGATCGCTCCAGCGGTGCTGCGACATCGCATGGTGCTCGACTACGGGGCGCGGATCGATGGCGCCACGACGGACTCGGTGATCGCGGCGCTTCTCGAGGAGGTGCCTTTTCAAACGACCGATACTCCGCGTCCTCTGAGCTCTGCCAAATAAGTCATGAAAGCCTTTTTTCTTTTCGTGTTCCTCGTCTTGCTCGCTCCGATCAAGGCGGAAAAAATTACGGGCCGGGTCTTCCCTGATGGGACCGAGTTTGCCCTTCATGCTCCTATTTCGGTCCTTCCCAACGGCGGTTTTTTTCCAGTGAGAGTGGAGATTCGCAATAAGGCATCCCAGTCGTTGACTTGGAACATACAATGCCGCGCGACCTTAGAAAATTACTCCTACGGCTTTCGCAGATCGACTTCACGGGAAGGAGAAATTCGGAGTGATTTCACCGTGACTTGCCCAGCCGGGGAGGAGAGGCAGATCGACTTACTCGTCCCAGCGCATCAAGCAGCGGGAAGTCGATCAATTCAATTTCAATGCTCGTCGGGAGACGGGGATCGCTCGCTTGGCGGGAGCCAATCGTTGGGAAGTGGCAGCTATTCGGTCGGAATTTCAAAAGATTTTGCACAGTCTTTTGAGTCGGAAATCAGTGATGCTTTTCAAAGGATGGGAGGATCATCTTCCCGATCAAGCTATTCTTCGCTTGGCTACGGTCTCATCGACTTGGCGAGATTACCGGAGGATTGGCGGGCTTACGGGGGATACGATATTCTGGTTATCACGAGGGCCGATCTTCTTTCTCTCGTGCCGGGCGTAAAGCTGGCTCTCGATCAGTGGGTGCGGAGCGGTGGGCATTTGGTTCTCCTCAATGATGTTAAGGCAGATTCTGAAGCAATGAGTGAGATCGATGGTCTCGGTCGGAGGACCCGCGTAGATTGTGGTCCGGGTTTTAAAGATTTCAACGACAGGAAGTTTTCGAACGTGCTCAAGGCAAGTGGAGATCCCTTAGCAGATATCGGCGCTGGTGATTATCGAGGGGGAGATTGGGTTCTTGGGAAACTTCTGGGTACTCGGACTCAGAGCAAAATATTCCTTCTCTTTACGCTGATCATTTTTGCGATCGTGGTGGGTCCGGTCAATTTGTTCTTCTGGGCGAATAAGAATCGCCGTCACCGCCTGTTTGTGACGACTCCGATTATTTCGCTTGCGGCGAGTTTGCTTTTGGTAGGGTTCATTGTAATTCGTGACGGCTTCGGTGGCTCCGGCGTGCGCGCGGTGGCGATTGAGGTGGGTGGTCCTGACGATAAGTCGGCGGTGATCTTGCAGGAGCAGTTTTCCCGAAGCGGGATTTTATTTTCCTCAGGCTTTGAATTGGATGGCGACTCGGTGCTGAGTCCATTGGTGCCTCCGGTGACTGATTTGAACCTTGAAGATTCTGCGAATTCTACCGGAACTTATAATCTCGGCTTTGAGCAGAGCAAAGAAGGTTGGACGGTGAATGGAAACCTCTTCCGGAGCCGAGGAGAGCAGGCCCAACTTCTGCGGTCCGTGGTGCCCTCGCGCGAGCGGCTTGAATTGCTGCCGGGGAATCCTGAATCACCTCGCTTGGTTTCCTCGTTTTCCTATCCGCTGACGGCTCTTTATTACCAAGATGGGGCGGGGAGAATCTGGAGAGCTTCCGGAATTTCTCCGGGTGAGAGTATCGAGATGACTGCTTCTGCAACAGTGATTGATCGCCAGGGCGAAATGAGAGATGCCATCTCTCGATTTGGTGCCACTCATCGCAAGAAGCTCGCCGCGCTCTTAAGTCGGCCAAATTCTTTCGTGGCACTTGCCGCTGAGGCCCCATCGGTTGCCACTCATTCTTCCATCGACTGGTGGGAATCGCCTACCTTGATCACCGGACTTCTGAGTCAGTAAAACCTATTTGAGATATGTCAGAACCCGCTATTAGTGTTCACAACCTGCACCGTTCTTTTGGGAATTTGCAGGCGGTAAAAGGAGTTTCCTTTGATGTCGCGCCGGGATCGGTGTGCGGATTTATCGGGGCCAATGGAGCCGGGAAAACCACCACGATGCGCATCATCGCATCGCTCGATTATCCGAATCTGGGACACGTGAAGATTGCTGGTCACGATGTGATGAATGAGCCGGCCAAGGTGCGCAGCCTCATTGGCTGGATGCCGGATCACTTTGGCAACTACTCTCATGTCACCGTTTTAGAGTATCTCGATTTCTATGCGCGCGCGCTCGGGTATCGGGGCAAGGAGCGGCAGATGCGGGTGCAGGAGGTGATGGAATTTGCCGACCTGCTGCCGCTGGCGAATCGTTTTTCTAATAAGCTCTCGAAGGGGATGACGCAGCGACTGGGCCTCGGGAGATCGCTTTTACATGACCCGCAAGTCTTGATCATGGACGAGCCGGCGGCGGGGCTAGACCCGAAGGCGCGGGTCGAACTGAAGCACCTCATCCGCATTCTTGCCGAGGAAGGGAAGACGATTTTCATCTCCTCACACATTCTCTCCGAGCTGGGAGAAATGTGCGATCACCTCCTCTTCATGAACGATGGCCGCTTGGTCCACCAAGGCGATGCCGAGAGCCTGAGGGTGCATGGCAAGCAAGCGGGAGTGAGCCTCTATCGGGTGCATGTCGTGGGGCCGACCGAGGACTTGGCGAACTGGGCGGCGGTGAATCCGAACGTCGAATTCATTGAGACTTTGAAGCTGGGTGGGCGGATCGAGATTGATTCGGCCGACCCGGAAAAAGCGGCTTATCTCCTGGCCAGCATGGTGCAAGACGGGCTTAAGATTTCCGAGTTTCATCGTGAGGAGCGGAACCTGGAGGATGCCTTTATCGACTTGCTGGAATCCACGAATCATCCCGAGCCTAATCCCATCGCCTCTCCACCCCAACTCCCGACGAATTCATGAGCGAATCCACTCTTCCTGCTAATCCGCCCGAACCGGAGATTGACCCGATCATATCGGGGCTCTCGGATTTCTCCGATCGCATCAGCCCGATGATGGTAAAGGAACTCCGCCAAGGGCTGCGCACGCGGACCTTCACGGGGACTTTTCTGGTCCTGCAAGTGATCCTCGGTTTTTCGATGCTGGGCGCGATGCTGTCGGAGACCAGTAATACGGGACAGACGATTTCATCGATGGTTTTTTTCCTCTTCTCGATTGTGGCGCTGATCTTGCAGCCGATTCGTGGGGTGGCGGCAGTGGCGACCGAGTTGAAGGATGACACGCTTGAGATTCTCTCGCTGACACGCCTGAGTACGGTGCGTATCGTTTTTGGGAAATGGGCCTCGTTGGTGAGTCAGACGGCCCTGATGTTGGCGGCCACAGTGCCGTATTTGGTGATGCGTTATTTCTTTGGTGGAATGCAGTTGTTTGCAGAACTGGCGTTGATCGCGACCGTGTTCTTTCTCTCGATGTGTCTCACGGCGGTGACGGTTGGCCTGTCGTGCAGTCGCTCGGTTTTGTTGCGGGCCTTGGTGCCGCTGTTCCTGATTCCATTCGGGTTGATGTCAATTTCATCGATATTTTTTAGAGCGGAGTTTGGGATGTTTCAGCACATCTTCGGCTTTCAGGATAAGGATGCCACGATTGGTTTTTTGACCTTTCTCGTACTTTGTGGCTATGTCGGATATTACTTCCTCGATATGGGAGTGAGTCGGATTGCGGCGATGGCAGAGAATCATGCTTTCCGGAAGCGCATGGTGAGTTTGGTGCTAATGGGGATTATTTTGATGATCTTTTTCTTCAATGATTCGGCCCGAGAGATGAGTCTTTTTGTGGTGGTGGCATTTGCCTGCGCGATTGGCTTGGATGTCTGCACGGAGGTCCCGGTTTGTGTCCCAAGCGTGGTGAGGCCCTATGTGAAGCGGGGAACGTTAGGGCGACTGATGGGGAAGTTTTTCTACCCTGGCTGGCATAGTGGTTTCTTGCTGCTCGCGTTGTTATTTGTGGTGACGCTCGTGGTTGGGGAGATGACTTGGGAACATTCTTCTAACTACTACGGGGCTTCGCCTCTAACTGGTCTCACTGATGAAATGCTCCTCTTTATCTTCGGGATATTTTATACGATCTTCGCTCCTCTTTTAGTGGTGCGGGTTTTTGTGAAGAAGTTGAAGGATGCTTTTGCGGGGTATATTATGGTCTTGGTTCTTTGTGCGTTACTGACTCTTTTGGTCGCCATTTTTACGGGGATGTCGCGTGGCACCGGTGATGGTTTTGTCATTCTTACCTCCTGGGTTCCGGGAGTGTGGCTGATTTTTATGGAAAATTCGGATCGGGAACTTGGGATCGCTTTAACGGGACTCTTTCTGGGGGTTGTTTGTGTCTTCCTTGGGATCTTGGCGGGGCGTGAGTTTGGCGAAACGGCGAAGTTGGAGAAAATGGTCGCGGATGATTTTGCCAAAGTGAAGGAATGAAGGATAGGGCACAGTTAGAGAATGCGATGCTGGCCGCGCAGCGGTTGGCGGAGCGGCTGCGGCTGCCGCTGGGGGCGCAGGCTTGGAAAGGGCAGGCCGGGGAATTCCGGGGCGCTGGAGTGGGTTCCTCCATCGATTTTCAAGATCATCGCGATTACATGCCGGGCGATGATCCCCGCCATATCAATTGGCAGGCTTATGCGCGAACGGGGCAGTATTCGATGAAACTCTACCGCGAGGAAGTGCGACCGGTGGTGGACCTTTTTGTCGATGTCTCGGAGTCGATGTGGGCTGAGGAGGTGAAGGCGAGTCGGGCGATGGAGTTGTTGTATTTTTTTGTGCTGAGTGCGGAGCGGTCGGGCGCGAGCCTGCGGGTGGCATTTGTGAAGGGGGAGGAATTCCGGGCGGTCCCGGTGGGTGATATTTTGAGCCATCGCTGGGTGGCGACGATCGCGGAGATGACGAGTGAAGCTTCGGTTCTTTCGCTGGATCGGGTGGGATCGCGAGTGAATGCCATTCGTATTTTGCTGTCAGATCTTTTGTTCGAGGAGGAGCCGGGTCGCGTTTTACGGAGCTTGTATGATCGCCAAGGGACGGGCTTGGTCTTTTGTCCTTTCACGGTTCAGGAGGCCAATCCGGGTTGGAGTGGGCAGTATGATTTTGTGGATGCTGAGGAGAGGACGCGGCATCCGCATCAGGTGGGTGGGGCGGTCTTGGAGCGGTATCTGGAAGCTTATCAACGGCATTTCACGCTGTGGAATGAGGAGTGTCGCCGGCATCGGATTGCGATGAGCCGGGTCTCGGCTGAGGCGGATCTCTTTGATTCCTTAAACCAAGAGGCGGTGCGTCTCGGAGCGCTGGAGGTGTTGCCGTGAATCTAATTTTCACAAATCCCTGGGGGTTTCTGGCTTTGCTGGGGATTCCACTTTTGGTCCTGATTTACTATCTGCGTCGGCGGGCCAAGGTGGTGACGGTGAGCACGCTTTTTTTACTGAAGCGGACGCAGCGGGAGTCGCGGGCGGGGCGGCGCTTTGAGACTTTTTCAAATTCGCTGCCGTTTTGGTTGCAGATTTTAGCGGTGCTTTTGTTGACTTGGATTTTGGTGGGGCCGAAGTACGGGAATCATCGGATTACCCAGCAGATTGCGATTGTGGTAGATTCCTCGGCATCGATGCAGCCGCTGCGGGAGGAATTGGAAGAGAAGTTGAAGGAGGCGCTGGTGAAGATGAAGGGGAGTGCGGATCATGCTTCTTATATTGTCCTGGATCATGATCCCCGGAGGCCACGAATCTATCAGGGGGATCGTGTCGAGGAGCTTTTAGAGCGGATGTCTGAGTGGAACCCGCAAGATGGGGCGCTGGATCCGACTGCGAGTTTGCGGATTGCGCGGAGCTTGGTCGGGCCGGGTGGGGTGGTTGTTTATCTGACCGATCATGAGGGAGAGGCGCTGCCGCTTTCGTGTCATCGACTGGCGCTGGGGGAGGCGAAGGCGAACTGTGGCTTTACGGGGGTGACGGTTGAGAGAAAAGGCGATGGTTACGAGTGGACGGCGGTCTTGCGGAATTATGGTGATGCTCCGCAGACGCGGGAGTGGACGGTTGAGACGCTGGATCGCAGGCGGAGCGAGGCGAGGACGATCACTTTGCCGCCTCGTAAGTTGATGTCGTTGAAGGTGGAGTTTCCCGAGGGTGAGCGGCGATGTGTGGTGCGGCTTTCTGGTGATGCGATGCCGCTGGATGATGTCTTGCCGGTGATTGTGAAAGAGCCGCGGGTGGCCCGGATAGCGATGACGGGGAATGAGGAAGTGAAGGAATTAGGGCAGCGGATGGTGCGGGGATTTGCGCAGGTGAAGGCTGCGGAGGCGGGAGGAGAGGCGGAGTTTTTGCTGAAGTCGGTGGCTTCCGGCGATGAGGGGAGTTCTGAGAAGGCGATGATCATTTTTTATGAGGGGGTGGAAGGGGCTCGAGCTTCGGGAGAGTGGTTGGCGGAGGAGCATGAGTTGATGAAGGGGCTGAATTTTCAGGCTTTGTCGATTAGGGCAATTGAGGAGGTGAAGCGGCGACAAGATGATGGTGTTTTGCTGTGGCTGGACGATCAACCGGTGATTCTTTTGCGGAGAGATCCTGTGAGTCGGGCCGAGCATTTGGTTTTTGCTTTTTCGTTGGCGGGGAGCAATGCGGGTAAGTTGCCGGCGGTGGCGGTTTTGCTGCATCGCTTTAGTCAGGCGGTGGCGAGGGAAACTTTGACCTCGCATACCGGAGAGTTTGAGACGGGTCAGCTTTTGTCGGCGGAGTTTCCGGAGGAGGTTGCGAGTGAGGACTTAGAGCTGTCATTGACGAGTGTGACAGGAGAGGTAAGTGAGGTGGCTTTCAGCGAGGGATTTCGGGTGACGCAGCGGGTGCCAAAAGAGCCTGGCTTTGTGACTCTAAAAGTACGAGGTCAGCCGTATTTAGAGGGAGCGGTGATGTTTGCCGATACCCGGGAGGCTGACTTGTCCCAGGCCGCGACGACGGAGTTGCCGGAGATTGAATCGACTCTGAGCGAGCGACGGGTCAGTGAGGATCGTTGGTGGCGGGTGGTGACGTTGATTTTGTTAGGGCTCGTTTTGGCGGCCTGGTATTTTTTGAATCCTCGAAAGAAAGCGTCATGATTCCGGTAAATTTTGAAGAGCCCCTTTGGTTTGTGTTGGTGCCGATTTTCATGGTGCTGGCTTGGTGGCGGCGTGGCTTGCGTTTGTATCTGCCCTTGCGGGCGATGGCTCTGTTGTTGGTCGTTTGTTTGTTGGTGAACCCGAAATGGGAGCAGCAGGAGCGGGCCTTGGATCTGTGGGTTTTGCTGGATCGCTCGGCTTCGACGGAGGGCTTGATCGATGAGAATCTCGCCGATTGGATGCGGATACTGGAGAAGTCGAAGCCATCGGCGAGGGATGAAATCCGGGTGGTGAACTATGGCAGCGAGATTTTGGCACAGGGGCTGGGAGAGACTTCGACTTATGGGGGCGCGCGCGATTTGACCCGGACGGGGTTGGCGATCCAGACGGCTCTGGCGATCGCGCGGGAGGATCGACCCGCGCGGATTTTACTGCTGAGTGATGGGTATTCGACGGAGCCGCTGGTGGATTTGGCGGAGAAGCTGAGTGCGCAGGAGGTGTCGCTGGATTTCCGTTTGGTGCGGGATGAGGTTCTGGATGACCATCGGATCTCCCGACTGGAAGTGCCGTCGCGGACGATGCTGGGAGAGCCCTTTGTGATTTCGGTGATGTGTCGGGGATATGAGGATGGTCCTCTGCCATTGGAGATTTTTAGGGATGATGAACCGGTCTTACAGACGACGGTTGATTTGGTGGATGGGGTGGGGAAGGCGAGCTTTACGGATCGTCTGGGGAGGACGGGAGCGTATCGATATGCGGCGCGCATTAGTCCGGAGGTGGATGCGCATTCGGGGAATAACGTGATGGAGCAATGGGTGGAGATTTCCGGAGGTCCGAAGGTTCTCCTGCTGACGGGGTATGTGAATGATCCCTTGGTGGTTTCGCTAAAGCGGCAGGGGTTTGAGGTGGAAGTGGTGACGGATACGGGGTCGGCTCATTTGGGGCAATTGGCGGGCGCGCGCGCGTGTATTTTTAATAATGTCCCGGCTCATCAGGTGCCGCGTGAGTTTCAGAAGGCGCTCGAGTTTTTTGTGAAGGATCAGGGTGGTGGCTTGTTGATGGTGGGGGGGCAGTCTTCCTTTGGTTCAGGCGGATATCATGAGAGCCCCGTGGATAAGCTGTTGCCGGTGTCGATGGAGTTGAAGAGTGAGCATCGGAAGTTATCGACGGCGTTGGCAATCGTGATGGATCGCTCGGGGTCGATGGGTGCGATGGTGGGTGGGGCGACGAAGATGGACTTGGCGAACAACGGGGCGGTGAATGCGATCAATTTACTGGGGGATAACGATTACATTTCGGTGATCGCGGTGGATTCCGAGCCGAGTACTTTTGTGCCGATGCAGCAGTTACGGGGGCAGCGTCAGGCGATTGTGAGCAAGACGAAGTCGATCCAGTCGATGGTTGGGGGCATCTTTGTTTTTAACGGGTTGGAGGCGGCCTTTGCGGAGCTTCGTGGGGTGCCATCGCAGACTCGGCATGTTATTTTATTTTCGGATGCGCAGGATACTGAGCAGCCGGGCGACTACAAAAATCTTATCGATGAAATGGTGGCGGATGACATGACGATATCGGTGATTGGGCTGGGGACTGATAAGGATGTCGATGCGCCATTGCTGGCGGATATTGCGAAGCGAGGGAAGGGGCGGATCTTTTTCACCGAGAATGCGGCGGATGTGCCGGTGATTTTTTCACAGGAGACGGTAACGATCGCGCGCTCCGCTTTTTTGAAGGAGGTGACGGTGGCGAAGGCGACGGGGAAGTGGGGTGCGATTTCGCCGAATGAGCCGAAGTGGTTGGAGGCGATTGATGGTTATAATTTATCGTATGTGCGACCGGAGGCGACGGTGGCGTTGGTGTCGCAGGATGAATATTTGGCTCCGCTGGTGGCGCACATGCGGGTGGGTGCGGGCCGGAGTATGGCGGTGGCTTTTCCGATGGGAGGAGAGTATTCGGGGAAGGCGAGAGCTTGGGATGGCTATGGGGATTTTGCGCAGACTTCGGTGCGTTGGTTGATGGGGCTGGATGTGCCGGCAGGGTTGGCATTGAAGCACGAGATGAAGGGGAACACGCTGACGCTGGATCTGCTTTATGATGTCGAGGAATGGGGTGAGAAGCTGCTGGCGGAGGCTCCACAGGTGCGTTTGACGGAGGGGGATTCCGGAGGCTATGAGATGATGTGGGAGAGGATTGCGCCGGGCCGTTTTCAGCTTTCGCGTGAGTTGGCGGAGGGGAGTGTGGTGCGCGGGAGTGCTTTGGTGGGAAGTTATTGTTTGCCGTTTGGGCCTTTCAATGTGGGGACGAGTGCGGAGTGGGAATTTGACCGAGAGCGGGTTGAGGAGCTGCGGCATTTGTCCGAGGTTTCGGGAGGGAATGAGCTTTTGGATTTACAAAAAGCGTGGGTGCGGCCGGAGCAGGTGCGGGTTGCAGATGTGCGGAGCTGGTTGGCGTTAGCGGTTTTGATTCTTGTGTTAATGGATGCCCTGATCACGCGGGCGGGATGGCCACTTTGGTCCACTGATGGAGCTGGGGAAAAGTCTTCGGCGAAGGCTGCGAATCGCAAGTCTCCCAAGATTGTGGCCAGAGAGAAGGAGAAGAAGAAAGTGGATGACGCAGTCGTAGCTCAGAAATCCAGCGACTCAAGGCGGGCGAGATTTGAACGGTCGAAGAGGAAAAAGTAGTGAGAGTTACCTCAACTATTTGTTAGGGAATTCGAAGGTCGATTTGTGATTATCCCACCATTTCCGAATGTCTTTGGCGTGCCATTCAGCGCGTTCGTTCTTTCCGTTTTGGTACCATGTTTTCCCGGTCATGCGCTCGATGGTGAGGACGGCATTCTCGCGCACGTCAGCCCAGTCGTGAGTGGTGGCTTTGGTGATGATGAGATCGAGTGCGATCTTGGTGCGTTGTTTTTCGAAAATTGAGAGTGCTTCTACGCAGATTGAGGTGGACCTAGAATCAAAGATAGTTTCGGGCAAAAGATTCTTCCCGCTTCGATGTGAGCGAGCGACGACGAGGGCAATTTTGTCGTCCGGATATTCGGGTTGGAGTGCGTTGATTCTTTGAAAGCATTTTTCAAAGCGTGGTGAGTCTGTCTTCGATAGCAGCAGACAGGCGAGGTGTGGGAAGGAGAGGTCTTGGGTGACACTATAAATACTGGAGGGGAGTTTAAGGTCGCCGAGACAAATTCGTTCTAGGGTGCGAGTGATCTCCGGGCCCGAGAAGTGCCCCAATGCCCAAAAAACTTTGGATGCGTTTCCTCCACGGTCATGTTTTGCGACGGCTTCGGTAAGTTTTGCCGTAAGTGGACCCTTTTCGTTTCGAAGGAAGCGTTCCGAGAGCTTCCCGTAGAAAAATAGCCGAGCGACGCCAAGAAGAGTAGCGGGATCTGATGAGTCAAGGGCACTTTGAAAATCGTCGGCCTCGAGGATATCACTGGTTCTTACGACGAGTTCGACTTCGTGATTTGTTGAATTCCAGTGGCCAAAAGCTGGCCCACCGAGACTTAGGGTTCCGAGAGATTTGGAGATAATGCTAGCCAGTTTTTGTCGATCGGGAATGCTGTCAGCCAGTTTGGCTTTTGTAGCTAAAGAAACCGGGTGATGGTCAAAGTAGTCGGCGACGTCGTCAGGGTTGGCCTTGTAGTATTCATCGAGAGCATTGTCGTATTCTTCGATTATTTTTCGAGGCGCTTCGGGGAAGACCGCGAGGAAAGTGTTCCGGTTCGCTGTTTCTTGTTTTTTGGCTTTGATCGCGCCCTCATACCAATCTTGAAAGCGTGGCTCTCCATACTTTCTGAACCATAAGCGCCATGCTTTTTGAGAGTTGGGGGTGAAGACTGATTCGCCAATCCAAGTGCCCCCCCAGCTGAGGCCCAATGCTTGATGATGGGTGAGAATTACGAGCTTTTCTTTGGCCCTGTAAAAAGTGATTCGGCAATCTCCCGAACTAGGATGGGGAATTCCGCTTTTCTCCTCAATGAAATCGAGGGACTTGACGAGTTCTCCGATGGCAGTTCTGTTTTCAAGGTGGAAAGTTACCCCTTTTTCTGCTCCGGGAATCGTCTCTGTGATCTCCAGTCTGTCGGCTCCTTTCAGAGCGGTCTTGAGTGATTGCGCCAGCTCCCCAGCGAAGGCGACGAAGGTTGAGAGGATGGTTGTAAGAAGAAATGAAAACTTCATTGGGCCGATAACTTACACCATAGCGCTTGCGAGTGTCACTCGTCGTTCTTTAAAAAGTCTTCGGGCGTGACTTTAAACTTTCGGAAGGCGATGGGGCCGTGGTCGCCTTGGATGAAGATATGGTCTTTGGCGGCGAAGCCTTTGCGCTGGGCGGAGCGGGTGGGGCCGTGGACGGTGATGTTTTCTTGGACGAGTTTTCCGTTGAGGTGGACGGAGAGGAAGCGGGGTTTTTCGAGAACGGTGCCTTCGGTGTCGAGGCGGGGGGCGCGGAATTTGATGACTAATTTTTGCCACTCTCCGGCGGGTTTGGCGGCGTTGATTTTGGGGGCGTGGCCTTCGAAGCCTTTGGGAGTTTTTTTGTCATCCCAGCGGTGGTAGATGGCTCCCATGTCGCCGTCGGTGGGTTTCGCTTTGCCGTGGCTGTCGAGGATTTGGATTTCGTATCGCCCCATGAGGTAGATGCCGGAGTTGGAGCCTTTTGGGATGAGGAATTCGGCTTCAACGGTGCAGTCTCCGAATTTTTCGATGGTTTGGAGATAGCCACTACCCTTGGGTGCCGTTGCGTTGGTGAAGAAGAAGGGTTTGCCTGCTGCTTGGGTTTTGATGCTCTTCCCATCGGCGTCAGCAACAGTGCTGGTGGTCCATCCCTTTTGAGGTTTGAAGATCCTTTCCCATTCGAGGGCCGAGGCAAAAGAGCTTGCGATGAAAAGGAGCAGTAGTGTTTTCATGCCTAAAGACTACGCTTGGTCTTCGACAGTTCGGTCAAAAAGGTGGCGCTGGAAGCCGACGAAGAGGTTTCGGATTTCGGGGATTTCGCCAATTTCGAGGGTGGCGTCGTTGAGGTCTTGGTATTTGAGTTCGAGGAGGGTGGGGAGTTTTTTGTCGTCGAGCTCGGTGATGCCGATGTTGATGTATTGAGTGAGGACGAAGTCGAGGAAGGCTTGTTGCTTGTTGCTGTAGTGGGAGAAGATGAGGTCCTTGTGTTCGGTGACTCGGTTCCGGCGGGTGACGAGGTCTTTTGAGAATGAGATGTAGGCGAGGACGTCGAAGAGGTCGCTGTTTTCGGCTTTGATGAGCTTGCGAATTTCGTCG
>JAVCKV010235521.1:0-15733 GCA_032274145.1 Herpochondria borealis | reverse complement strand
TATTCATCTCTTCCTGTGGCGGACAATCCAAATCTAGCGATCCGATAAGACAGCAGCCGACTACAGAGTTTCTTCCCGAGTTGACAATAGGGCAAGATGCACAGATTGCAGATTATATTCGCAACGGGATCCAAGACAAGAATGGAAATTTATGGTTCGGAACTAACAATCTAGGGGTTGCCCATTACAATGGAGAGAAGCTTTCTTATTACTCCAATGCAGAAGGATTTAGTGGCGGTCAAGTGACGGGGATTTCAGAAGATCTCGATGGGAATCTGTGGTTTTCTACCAATCAAGGTGTTGTGAAATACGCATGGTCCGAGGACAACAAGGGGGAGAAGGTATTTTCTAAATATAGTGAGCAAGGTCAATTGTTGGGCAGTTATGCTTGGAGCATATTGGCGGATAGTAAAGGGCATATATGGGCAGGAGGTAAGCATGGAGTCAGTCGGTTAGAGGGTGATAAATTGGTGGCATTTGATCTCCCATATTCTGAGGATGCCAGTAATAGTTTTATTACGAATAGGACTATTATGTCTATTTATGAGGATAGATTGGGTGATATCTGGTTTGGTACCATGGGTAGTGGATGTTTTCGATATGATGGAAAGGGTTTTATTCAGTATACGACAGCGGATGGATTGGCGGGTAATAACGTCGATAATATCCTTCAAGACAGGAATGGTGACTACTGGATGGGTACGAGGTATGGAGGGGTGAGTCGGTATGACGGAGAGCGTTTCACCAACTACAATACTGATACTCACATCGGCGATAATGAAGTATGTGTCATGTATGAGGATAAAGCTGGTCATATCTGGATGAGCTCAGAAGGGTTTGGGGTATATCGTTTTGATGGGGAGTCTTTTACGAACTATCATAAGAAGGAAGGGCTTGGCGTGCAAGCTGTGCAGATGATATTCGAAGATGATAAGGGCAGACTATGGGTCGGTGGCGGTGGTGGGCTCTATCGATTTGACAAGGGATCATTTGTCAATGTGACTAAAAATGGACCGTGGGATTAAATAGGTGGAATGGTATACTTATCTGATCTTATAGGCTGATCTTATAGCCAGATCTTGTCGGGATGAATGCAAAATATTACCCCTGTTGACTCCATAGAGATCTTTGTGATTGGCAAAAGAGAATGGAGTATATTCGCAGGTAAGTATAGTAAATATTAATCTGTAAATACACCAAGTCTGAGTAATGGATAAGCGTAGGATCACAAGCCAATGAGTATAAAAATGACATACAATTTTGACCTTCCTCCAGAGGAACAAGTAATCAAACGAAATCGTACGATCACTACTTATTACGCCCAATTATACCAGAATCAACCAGATCTCTACAAATGGGCGGGGATGGCCGCATTTGCATCCTTTCATATCGGCGAAAAGCTCAGTCTATGGAATTGGCAAAAGTCGGGAATCAAACCATTGGCTGTGACCTGTGCCAAAAAGAATCGATCTATAGAGGATGACTTTCAGATCATCCGAATTATTAATAATAAGATATTTACAGAAATTGGTCGTTTGCATCTCGCGTTTGGGCAGTTAGATTATGCATCCTTTACAGGTATGCTGCAAGAAACCCAAAAGCATCAAATTATTAGAGATGCCTTCGATACTCTTCAGCAAGCGAAACTTAGCTTGGAGAAAGAAGGTAAATCCGAAGTCACAAGTGAATTGATATGGGAAGCCAATATTGCAATACTCTGGCATGAGCAGTCCGAAGTGGTGCAGCCATTGTTTGATCGATTGAGTGATCTGTTTCGCCGAGCGATGACCTTCTTTGCAAGTTTCGATTATAAGATCAACCATAGACAAACCAGTTGGCAGAGTCGATCTCGATTTATAGTGTTTATGCTATTTAGTGACTTCCGATTGGGTGGGAGCATGTGGACACTGCCAGAGGTTACAAATCTGGCCCATCGGTGGCATTGGATATCTAACGATTTAGTGAAAAAATGGAGAAACAGAGAGTCAGATCGAGATCTCATTTCATCAGAAATATCTCAACTTGCTGCGATGGAACCTAGGAACCTTACGCTCTGACTCATCAGAGTTCATCATTTTAGTTTTTCGGTAGAATTTATTAATCCTTGAGTTTGGTCCTGTGATTTTGATCGGCAAATTCGATAATGTACAGCATAACGTTATATTCGCACCGAAAATCAAGCCTTCTTCTATGCAAAGCTTACGAACTCATTATCATTCCGACGTCAAGAACTTGACAGGCAAGAGCATTCTGACAAGACTCGCGACAAGAGCTATCACGATGCAGGGAGAGCGGATCCTACTGATGTATACGGAGCGATATGAGGACTATAGCCTACCAGGTGGCGGTCTGGATCTTGGCGAAGAGAAAATAGATGGTCTGCGACGTGAATTAAATGAAGAAACAGGTGCTACTGGCATTGTCAATGTAGTTCCATTTGGTATATACGAAGAGTATCGACCATGGTATAAACCTACCCATGATATCCTGCATATGATCTCATATTGTTATACGTGTGATATTGATCCTACACTGGGAGACTCTAAATTGGAGTCTTATGAAATAAAGAATGGGATGAAGGCCGTGTGGATCGATATTCACGAAGCGATCCGACATAATGAGGTCATCATGGCGACCAGCGAGAAGAAAGGGATGTCCATAGAGAGAGAAACTTTCTTGCTCAAGCAGATCGTAGATCGGATGCAGATGTCTTAGAAAATAAGATGGCGAGAATCGACCATCTAGGAACGCTGGTATCCACAAAAAGGATAGGATTACATAATCAATTATATACAGCAATAGGTCATGAAATATCCACATGGTAAGTGATTTCTTATCTTTGTACGCTATGAATGAATATTTCAGATCGATCATCCTTCAAAGTGCGAGCGCTTCTTCTCTATATGAGATGGAAGAGATCCAAGAATTATGGAGCGGCTATGGGAAGATCATGCGGATCGGATTAAAAGATGCAGCGGTCAATACTGTAGTTGTGAAACATGTGCAACTGCCTGCCGAAAGCAATCATCCGCGCGGTTGGAATACCGATATCGGTCATCAACGAAAGATCAAATCTTATGAAGTCGAGTCGAATTGGTATGAAAAATACAGCAAGAAAAGCCAAGCTAGGTTACCCAACTGTATTGCCATCGCAAAGCAAGATGATGAGGTATTGATTGTACTAGAAGATCTAGATGAAGCTGGATATCCACTGCGCAGAGGTTCTGTTACTTGGGATGAACTATCTGCCTGTCTAGCATGGTTGGCAAAATTTCATGCGAGTTATCTGGGGCAGGCTCCTGATGGATTATGGCAAGTAGGCACCTATTGGCATCTGCAGACTCGGCCGCAAGAGTTGGCAGTACTGCAAGACCTCAGACTGAGAGAAGCTGCGCCATGGATTGATCGTAAATTGAATGACTGCAAGTATAAGACCTTTGTGCATGGGGATGCCAAACTAGCCAACTTCTGTTTCTCAATAGATGGGCAGGTTGCTGGCGTTGATTTTCAGTATGTAGGTGGCGGTTGCGGTATGAAAGATGTAGCCTATTTTATAGGCAGCTGTATGACTGAAACCGAGTGCGAACGATTGGAGTCGAAGATTTTGGATACTTACTTTGAATTTCTACAAGGAGCCTTAACGGAGACGAATCCAGCCTTAGAAGCAGAATGGCGCTCATTGTATAAATACGCGTGGGCGGACTTTCATCGCTTCCTCAAAGGATGGAGCCCCGGACATTGGAAGATCAATAGTTACAGCGAACGAATTACCAAAGAAGTGATCAATAGCCTATCATAATGAATCTAAATCACCTTACTGAAATAGCGATCAATGCTGCGCACTCTGCTGGGGCGGTCATCCATAAATATAGGAGTCAAGAGATATCCGTAGATACAAAAAAAGCTGGGTCGAGTTATGCATCACAAGTGATCACAGCTGTAGATAAAGCTTGTGAGCGGGTGATTTTATCCCATTTGCTTCCTACCTGTACTGCATTTGATATAGCTTTATTGTCCGAAGAGAGTGAGGATGACGGTAGTCGATTTGTCCAAAAGCACTTCTGGTGCATTGATCCTATGGACGGCACTCTTGCTTTTATCAACAAATATCCGGGGTTTTCTGTATCGATCGCTCTAGTGGCAATGGACGGCACACCAAAAGTTGGTGTCGTGTTGGATCCTAGCACAAATAATCTATACCATGCGATCCATGGTGGAGGGGCATTCAAAAACGGTCAGCCTTGGCAGCTCGAAAATCATAATGGGCATCTGACCTATGTGACAGATCGAACGTTGCAAGATACTATACACGCAGAGGAGATCGAGCTTTTGCTAGCTGGTCTATCATCGAAATTAGGAGTGAGTCATGTCGAGGAGCTTTCTGGTGCTGGTGCAGTCCTCAATGCGATCAGGGTATTAGAGAATGGTCCCTCATGCATGCTCAAGTTTCCAAAGAAGGAACTCGGTGGGGGAAGCCTTTGGGATTTTGCGGCCACTGCCTGCATCTTCCACGAACTGGGATTACCTGCCACTAATTTTGCAGGAGGCGTTTTAGATCTAAATAGAAAGGACAGCACGTTCATGAATCACGAAGGCGTCTTTTTTTGCAATTTGTAGCAAGCAGATCTTGCTCTGACTTATCTGGGTATCGCTGAGGAGGATTCTAGATTGCTCTTGGGTCAAAATATTTTACCTTACCTTAGCGGGAGATAGTCCAAATGAATAACCAATTACTATCTAATGATATCTGAATAGGGAGGTGCAGCAGTGGAGAGGAGTAGGTATTCTTTGGTGAGAAGTATGTATTTTGATATAGATATGTGTGGTTACAAAATAGTTATCATCAATTATGAACAAGAGAGAAGATAAATCAAACTATTTCGGAAGAGAATGCAAGTAGTATTCTGAAAAATATGTAAAAGGAAATAGATTAAGATGAATTGATTTTAAGCCGTTAAAAATGGAGCTCAAAAACACCCTTTTGAAACTATTTTTTAACCATTAAATTTTGTTACTATGAAACAAATATTAATATTATTTTTGTTTATTCCTTTGTTGAGTAATGCACAAATAGAGATTAGTTACAATTCAAATAATAACACTGTATCTGTTGATTATACTGGTTGTGATATATGCTTATTGGGAACTCAAGCTGCCGTAAATAC
The DNA here is from genome assembly GCA_032274145.1 of Herpochondria borealis. Taxonomy (NCBI): domain Eukaryota; phylum Rhodophyta; class Florideophyceae; order Ceramiales; family Ceramiaceae; genus Herpochondria; species Herpochondria borealis. Next base: position 10,568 of record JAVCKV010235521.1, on the reverse strand, counting down.
ATGTGAATGCAGGGAAGACTGTACCGACGCAGAGCCAACAGAAGAAGATTTGAAAAACTATGATTCGTGTATAGAAAGATGTCGCGAAGATTATGGAGATGACCCCAATTATGAGGATTATTGCCTTGATGGATGCGAGGCGAGGCTTTACGGTTCGGAACGGGTATGTCTAGAAGATTGCGGACCACCTTCTAGCGCAATAAGAACTATTGTCGGTTTTAGCTATCGTTTAGTGGCAGCATGGGATGTGATTCCCTTTGATCCGAGATTCAACGAGTCTGAGTGGAAAGAATTTCAATCTGATTTGATTGAATCAAATCAAATTGTTATTCCTAATTGGAATCCACCATCACCATGGCCTGAAGTGCACAGTGGAAATAACACTTGTTATGGAGTTGGAATAAGAATATTCTATGAAGACCCAGATGGAACTGTTGGATTCTGCGATTTTACAGAATGGCAGTGTAATATTATTGGATAATTTAAAAATTAAAAGAAATGAAATATTTACTAAAATTTGTATTGGTATTAACTATTCTTAGCTGTTCTACGGAGGAAGACCAGCTTAATAGCAGCTCAAGTGTTCAACATCTTAAAATTGATTACATAGATAATTATTTGCCAAGTAGTTATTTTAAAGAATCTAAATTAATATATAAGAATTCAATTGGTGAGGAGTTAGTAATGATAACTCAACCAAAAGAGTCTTCAAGTGATCGTGAACATAATGGAGTTAAGTATAAAACCGATGAATTTATGATAACAATCTATAATCAACAAAATACTAACATGACAATTGTTTTATCTGGTAATGTTAATCTTTCAACTAATGGTGATGTTGTTGCTACGTTAGGTGGGGTATTGATGCCATTTAATTCTTCAGGTACAACTTGGAGTACTGTTAGGTTTGAGAACAATACTCCAATAATATCATTGGGCGATGATTATAGAGAAATATACAATGCATTTGACAAGGAATTTAAAAATACATATGTTACGATTGGTAAAAATGGTAACGTACAACATTCAGCTTATTCAGAATTAAATATCAATTCCGAGCAAGGAGTCGTTGCTTTTAGAGATTCAAGCAATGATTTATGGGTGTTTGATAGAATTGAAGGTTAACAAATGATAACAAGCGATGAAGACGGAAGGCAACTCTATCGAGACTGCCCTCCGCTTATCGCAGAACCGTTCTGCTCAATTAAAGAGAAAATGAGAATCATTACAAAAATCGTACTTCTATCAATCATTGTTTTCGGCTGCAATGAAAATCATATATATGAATGTAACATCAATTTTGAAGAATTAAACTATGCTGTAATAGCTCATTCGCATAATGACTACGAACAAGAAATTCCAATCGAAAACGCTATTAATCACGGATTCAATTCACTTGAAGTCGACATTGCTTTTGATGGAGAAAATTTGAGAGTTAGTCATGATGATAAACACCTAGATGAAAAGCCATTGTTTGAAGATTCTTACTTAAATCCAATTTTAGCCAACGATAAATTAAAAGATTCATCAATACTACTTATAGACATCAAAAATTATTCGACGAATTTAATTCAAAAATTAAATGAAACTCTTTTGAAATATGAAAATAATCTTGTTTCAAGAGAAAACATAAATCTAAATCAAGGTAAACTAAAAATAATTCTTAGTGGAGAATTACCACGAGAACAATTATTAACCAATAATGATAATAGATATTTGTTCATCGATGGACGGTTCAATGAAACTGACATTAGTTCTGACTCAAGAATTGTTCCTTTGATAAGTTTGAACATTTCTGATATATCTAATTCAAATGCAGGAAATGAAGAAGAAATTATTGATGTAATAAATAAGGTACATGAAAGTGGAAAAATGATTCGATTTTGGAACACAAACGACAGCGAAGAAGTTTGGTTGAAATTAGTTCAATTAAATGTAGACATCATTGGAGTAGATAATATTGAAAAGTTCTGTGCTGTAATGAATGCTAATGGTTTAATAAATTGAAAATCAAATAGATATAACATGTGGTATGAGATCAGACTTTAGCCGAATCTTTAAGAAAGAGTTTGGAGTAACCGCTAGCAGCTGGAGGCAACAAAAATAGTGTTTTCTTGAAATTTTGTCCATGTTACTTGATTCTCAGTACTTTCTTGAGTCTAATTGATTCAAGTCGTGGACATTAAAGCATGGAATTACTTGCATGTCACGAATTTTAGATGTAGAAACGATTCATAGCGTTTTGGAGTCAATTTGTTAGTACACAAGAGCCATTAGTAACATAATTATGTTTTGAATAAACGTGGTAGTTTCTTTTCTGATACATAATTTACGCAGATAGGGGTAGGGTTAAATGAACAGTGATTGTTCTATAGATGAATGAAACGAAATCATTCGATAATTTTCAAAATATCTACAAATCACTAAGTATGAAATCTAACCTTATCAAAAATAAATTCTTGACCTTTTTCAGTTGCCTATTTATCCTACTATTGTCGACTACAAATGTGACGGGACAAAAAGTCAAGGTTTTTATTCTTGCTGGTCAATCAAACATGCAAGGTCATGGTGATATCTTACCTGGTGGGACGGCAGGTACATTGACTCATTTTATGGACCAAAGCGGAGATGAAGAATTTGACTACGTTCGAGATGAAAGCAGTAACTTTACTACACGAGATGATGTATGGGTCCGCTATGATCATGAGAATGGAGATCTTCTCACTGGTAATCTCGAAGTCGGCTTTGGTGCTGATGGAAACCAAATCGGCCCAGAGCTAGGATTTGGACATCTGCTAGGGGAGCACTCAGAAGATCAAGTGCTGATTATCAAAACATGCTGGGGAGGTACTAGCTTAGCCGTAGACTTCAGACCACCAAGTTCTGGGGGTACAGTAGGGCCTTTCTACACCCAAATGATTGCGGATATCAATACCGCTATTGCAAACATCGACCAAGAGTTTCCAGAGTATAATGGTGAGGATATCGAAATCGCTGGATTCAGTTGGTTTCAGGGTTGGAATGATGGAGAGGAAATCTCTTTCCTTGAAGAATACGAAGCCAACTTGATCAATCTAATTGCAGATGTAAGATCAGATCTAGGTGCACCGACACTGCCAGTTGTCATCGGACTTACAGGCAATGGCGGATTCGAATTGGATCAACAAGATGGTTGGGTTCAAGGGCTACAGACTATACTTGTTCCTGCACAGATCAATGCTGCGGAGTTTTCGGGACATAACAACGTAACTTTTGCAGAGACCCGCGGCTTTTGGAGAGAAGCAAACCAATCACCGGAGCCTGATTTTGTCCACCACTGGAGAAACAATGGCGAAAGCTACCTTCGAATAGGAATAGAACTAGCCAATCAGATGATTTCTTTGCTTGATCCAGATGATAGTGGCAATTCTGCGGATGTGTTCCCTGCATCAGGATATGGTTTCAATTTTTTTACGACAGAGTTTGTTTCAGACAATAGCTTTGGCGCAGGATATTCTTTCTACTCTGGAGTTTGGCCTTTTATGGAACAATACCCTGGAGCCGAAAATTTTCAAGTAGGACAAGGTACATGGGTAGCGCCACAAGGCTCCGGCGATACACCAGAGGACTTTTATAATACAATCGAAGGCGGATTAGGCTGGTGGGGAGATACACGTTTTGCAACAAATACTCCAAAGTTCATCATGGGAGGTGTTGCCCATTCTTTTGATGCGGCGGCCAATGGTCCAGGTGCTGGTAGTAGTGATTTTGGAGATGATGGTCATAGAGATTGGGATACGCCTGGAGGTAAGTATGGTGTCGCACAATTATCGCCAAATCTACTTTGGCCACCCGATGGACTCAATATGCAGCAAGGCTCTAATGGGGAGTTCCTCGGGTATGGATACCATCCTCTGCCTCTAACTGATCCTTTAGAAGAGTCTAATGGTATAGAATGGGCAACAGGTAATCAATGTTGGACTTTATTTATGAACACAACGAACTTCAAAGGTCCTGCTGCATTTTTTATACCTACATTTTGGGCGGCTACTGTAGTAGGCAATCCAGCGTATGAAGGTCAGTTCTTAGATTCGCAGCCTTCAGATCCTAACTTGTCATTTGCACAAGAATTTTCAGCGGCACCCGCTATTGTAGGCGTCGATGATGCTGGAGATGTGTATACCCGCATTTTCCCGCCAGTATATCCTAAGACTACTGGTAATTCATCAGAAGTTATGAGAGACATCAGTATCTACTCTAAAGATGCCAAATGGAATGAGGTCCAAAGCTGGTTCAATGGAGGACCTACACCAGCTACCCAGTTGCAATCATCAGGTACCATAAAAGTAGATTTCAGTCTTGATAATGAAAATCCAGAGCCAGTCAATGCGGCGGTATGGACAGGTGAAGGACCAGTAGTAGATGCATTTATCAATCAATCTGAATATGCAAGTGTCAAAATGAGTCCGGATAGAAAGGTAGGTATATTTGAATGGGACACGGATATGGTCGATGAGGTAGATAATGGCTTTATTATGCCAGAATTTTACAAATTGAGTGCAAACAGCGAATGGGTAGCTACTCCGATGGACCAAGTACCTGCATCGTCCGGACTTTTAGATAATGAACCTGATAATACCGCTACGAATGATAACCCCGCTTACATTACACCTCTTGAGCAAGATAGTGATCTTTTTGGAACAGATAATCCATGGAATACTCCTGGGCCAACTGCAGGTCCATTTACAGTCATCATAGGAGATGGTACAGAATTGACTTACTACTGGTATTTATTCAAAGATCAGCCCTCTATCATCCAAGCTGATCTACCTGAAGACGTGAGAAATAATCTACAAGAGAGAATTGAACTCATTCATTCCAATTGGCAGCACACAGATGATTACTTAGATGACCCTACGGGCGGTGAGTTGGTGAGCTTGGATCAAAATCTGATCGTTACACCACCTAGAGGATTAGGCGTTGGGTTTGTGCCTATCGTATCAAGACAAGAATTTGTTACAAATGTGCTTCCTATAACGCTACTAGGCTTTGAAGCAAGAAGAAGTAAGGAGATTGTTCGATTGGATTGGAGGACAGCCAATGAGGTTAATAATTCGCATTTCGAAATCGAACGTTCTATAGATGGACGCGTTTTCACAAAAATCAATACAGTTCAGGGGGGCAATAATTCTGATGCTTTGCGTATTTACAGTAGCGATGATAGGTCTCCATTGGACGGCAGGAACTATTACCGACTAAAGCAGGTGGACTTCGATGGCAGATTCACATATTCTGATATCAAGGTGGTGAAGTTCACTAAGACGGTCAGCTTGCAAGTGCATCCTAATCCTGCTTCGGAAGTCATATCTATCCAATCTAGCGAAGATTTCGAATCTATTGAAATAGTCGACCTATACGGAAAAGTGGTACTACAGCATGCAGGGGATGCTTCTGACATTTCAGTGAGTTCGCTCCATTCTGGTATCTACTATGTCAAGCTTATGGATTCTCAGAGACAACAGTTGGCGATAGAGAAAATTGTAGTTGCGAGAGTGGATTAAATAGCAACAATAGCTTATTATGATGGCAAGCCTAATTCTGGGCTTGTTATCAAAAATGATGGATTAGGTTTTATGTGCTACATAAGAATTGTTCACCTTCAGCCCATATGTATGAGATAGCGGACTTGACTAGCGGTTTATATGTTGTAAAAATAAAAACATCTGGTGAAGCATCTAGTACTATTTCTGGTATAAAAGTACACTAATTTGCATTGGTAGATGCCGATATATAGAGTTGGGCTAATGAAATTAGTGTAATAGGAAATAGCAATCGGTATAAAATTAGCAAGTTTCAAAAGCCCTAAAAATTGCAAACAGCGGGTAAATCAAAATCCTTGTAAAATTTCTCGCACCGCAATATCATAGATCTCATAAGTTTTAGCTTTTTTGATTCGCTTTACAATTTTCGAAGGATTATCGAATAGAGCCGAGAAATACTCCCAATAGCTAAGCATTTTTCTGATTACAGCTTTTTCACCAGTCAGCTTTTGCTCTGCCGCGGTAAATAAGGTGTCGAGATATTTGCTAAATATTTCACCTTTATTATCTGGATAATGCCTTATGCCAGTTTTGATCATTTCTGGCAAAAAGGGATCACCAATCAGCCCTCTGCCCAACATCCAATGATCTATTGATGGAAATCGCAGTGCAAGTTCTTCGAATATAGCGACGGAAGTGATATCACCATTATAGTATAGTTTTTGGCCGCAATGGTCAATACATCGCTGGAAACCATCCAAGTCCACGCCTCCCTCATATAACTGAGCGCCTATCCGTGCATGGATACCTATGTTTTTGATTGGATATTTTTCTAAAATGGGAAATACATCAAGAATCTCACCACTATGGTCGTAGCCCATTCTCATCTTCATAGAAACGATAATATCTGATTCGGTATGCACTTGGTCAAGTATACGATCAATCTTCTCAGGGTCTTTGATTAGCCCTGATCCCATTCCTTTATTCGTTACCATAGGGTAGGGACAGCCAAGATTCCAGTTGAGCTCTTGGTAGCCTAGTGATCTTACATAGTTGGCAGCAAAGATAAATTCTTCAGCACTACATGTCATGACTTGAGGGATCAGATTTACAGCTTTATTGTTCTTGATTTGTAGGTCTCGTTGGTAGATGGGCTTGATTACCATCTTCCCATTGAATCGGATGTAAGGAGCGTAGAAAACGTCAATCCCACTAAAGAACTGCTGAAACGAATTCCTGAAGTGGAAGTCGGTATAGCCTTGTAGAGGAGAAGAGATAAGGGTATGTTTCATTTGGCCGTAAAGGTACTATAGATTTACTGATTCTGTGCCTTGTGACCTACCATAAGAGTGGGTATATTTTTGCTACATCTCAATCATAAAAGGAACTTGTTCTGTGACATTTTAGTCAATTATGCATCATGCATCGGATGGAGATGCTTTGTTTATAGCAGCGTTTGACTTGATTTCTTTTTCTAGTATAAAAATCTCCGACTATTACGGACTATACATTACTAACCACAAACTATCATATCATGAAGTATCTATTTTTATCTTTTCTCGTAGTTCTAACTTTGTCTTGCAGTGAAGAAAATCCAATGGTTGATCCAGAAGAGGAAGATGAAGAGGAAGAGGTTGTTCTACTTTGTGAGAATGATGCTTTTCAGTTGACCATCGTAGCCAATGGCATCACAATGAACTCCGATAGTTGTTGGTTTCTTTTTCACGAAAATCCAGAAAGTGCTGGATTATCTAGCGACTATCCCGCGGTCATAAAATGGGAGTATCCAGGCTATCCAGAATGGAATGGGGCAAATAGCCTGACCTTCTACTATCAAACCGAAACTGTAGAATCTGATAAAGAATATCAGGCGGAAAATTTGATTGGCGTGATCGAGTTTGATGGAAGCGGTGGTACAATGTTTACTAGCCTAGGAAGCGAAGTGCTGACTGTGCAAGTAGACGAGTTCAGCATGGCAAATAATTATGTGTGCGGAACATTTGCAGGCAAGGCTATCGTACAGGATGATCTAGCTGTAGAATTAACAGGCAGTTTCAAAGGAAGATTAGCACCAAATTAAGACCCGCAATGATTAATTTGAGCCAGTAGCATTCTTACAAGGGTGTTCATTCTTTTGTTGAAGTTAGGAGTAAGGTTTTATACATAACATTCAAAATCTTTAGCAATCAAAAAAATAGATTTGACTACGTGGTTTGACCATTCGATAACAGACTATCTGTAGTGCTCTGATATTTTTCATTTTTGCGTGGGCAAATATGTTTCACAAACGATTGTTATACGAAGGAAATATTTATGTAATTTCATCTTATGTTCAAGGTGTTATCGTTCTTACTTACTTTGTTGATCGTCTGTATTTCTATATCTATGGGGATTGGTCAGAGATTTTCATGCGATGGTCAATTATTGATTGGTACATATGATGGGGCCAATACAACCATTTCTCGGCCTGTATTTATTCCATTTAATCCACCTTTTTTGAGCCCTTTTGTTCGATTCTATGGGCATAGCTTTGATGCCTTAGGATTCAATTCTACAGACAATTACATCTACGGCGTGGAACAGAATACGAATACGATCGTGCGACTCGCAAGTGATAACACGTTTGACGTCATAGGTACTGTCGATTTTGTGGATGTGCTCAATTCTAATGCTGGCGATTGCACGGCTGAGGGCATTTATCTTTGCCATGATTATGAACTTAATCAGATCTTAGCCTTTGATGTAGTAGATGGATTTGCGTTGATGGATCGTATTGACTTATTTTGGGATCCTACTTCTACCAATAGTGGACCCTTCACAACAAGAATTTTCGACTTAGCGGTCGATCCTAACGATCCGATGGTAGCTATCGCCTATCAAGGAATTTTCGATAGCGAAGCCTTCGATCCAGCGCCAACGAGGGGCTATTTGCTCAGCATAAATATAGATTTTGATGATCCAAATTTAGGAATGGTCACACCGATCCAGTATGTAGATCATGGCTCATTATCGCATTTAGGAGGAATGGTATTCACTTCGGATTCTAATTTGTACGGTTTTGGGTCGACGGCACCAGGTTTCAATCCACTTCAGAATCGGATGTCAGCTATCAATATCGATGGGGGAGAAGTTTCTCCACTGTTGATCATAAGTCCGTCCGTTGAGAATAGCGACGGGTGCTCTTGTCCATACTCTTTTTCCTTTGTAAATGAAGTACCATTGACGGGCATCTATTGCAATAATGATCTGAAGCCATTTGACCTTACCATCGAAAATAATTCTTTTAACCCCATCGAAGGAGCAACACTCAACGATACCTTCCCTGAAGGGAGTAGGATTGAAGAGATATCCAGTACTTTTACTGGCAATATTACACCTGGGACTGGATTAGGTACTAACGTTTTGGAGATCACCGATCTAGTGATTCCGGGTAAGAGAACAATAAAGATTCAGATCAAACTGAGAACAATCGATGCTGAAGTGGGCAGTGTTTACAATCAAGCATTTTTAAGTGATCTTCCTCCTAGATTTGAAGGTGTGATGGGATCTAATCAATTGGGCTCGGGAGTCATTGGAGATGCTTCATTATATGCTGTTATTCCGAGGGAATTGGAGGATGTAACGTGGGAAGTAATACCACCTACAGACTGTATCGAGGCAAATGACGGTATGGTGATTTTGACCTCTCCTCAGTTTTTTGAAGGACAGGAATTTGAAATAGGTCTCAGAAACAAGATCGGTTGGGAGGAAATAATTACTCAAGTGGTTATTGACGAAAATAATTCTATCATCGTAGATTCCTTACTGCCAGGAGATTATCAAGTATTTGGAGTGAGATCCTTAAGTGATAACTGTAGTCTAGCGTTGCAGGATACTACAATTTTGGTCGAGCCGCCGAATGAGTTGCTTGTCTTAGAAGCAATGACAAACAGTCCGATATGTGAAGGGCAAGAATTACTTCTTGATGGTTCGGTAACTCCAGATGGAAGCATTAGATGGACTGGTCCTCGGAGTTTTGGATCTGATTTGTCCAATGCGATCATCACAGATACAGAACCACGAAGGACTGGAGAATACATAGCCACAGCAACATATGGATACTGTAGCCAATCTCAAATATTTGATGTAGATATCAAACCTACCATTAATGTTTCAATACGGGGTGATGCCGAATATTGCGAACGAGATACACTAAGTCTTTCTGCAGAGACAGATGGCAATACGATTCAGTTTAGGTGGTATTCACCAGATGGTTCGGTACGTATGGATTCTGTACTTATTAATACTAATATTGATAGTCAAGACGCTGGCTTTTATGAAGTGATTGTAGATAATGGTGCTTGTTTTGATACTAGTACTATGGAAGTTGTTGTTTTGCCTACGCCTACAATTGAGCTGGACCGTACCTTAGTGACAGATTTTTGTGAGCCTGTCATCCTTGATCCGGTAGTTACGGGCGATAGTGATGTCAGCTATCACTGGTCACCAATAGAGGGGATAAGCTGTTCCGAATGCCCCAATCCCCAAATTCAACCTTTGGTGCAACCGATCTATCAAGTCAAGGTTGAGAATATATTTTCGTGTACAGATAGTGCATCCATAGTAGTGGTGTTAGATAAAACGAAACTAGTTTATGCACCGAATATTTTTCGACTTTCCTCTACTGATCGAAATAGTGAGTTTTCTTTACAGCCTGGTTGTATTGTGCACTACATCGAACGTCTAGATATATATGACCGATGGGGAAGTAACACTTTCAGTACGAGTGCTTTTTCGCCATTAGAGTCGATTACAAGCTGGGACGGATTTATAGATGGTCAGACAGGTGGAGTAGGAGTCTATATTTGGTTTGCTAAAGTTGTGCTAGTTGATGGCACGGTACAGTTCTTGTCGGGAGATGTGACTCTGATCGATGACTAGTGTACATCTGTGAAAGAGTTGTAGTGCATTAGGAAAAATAAAACCTGAAAATAAAAGCCTGTATTTGTATCCAAATTGATACAAATAGATAGAAAATAATAAGTTCGATAAATGGCTTAGAAAGTTAAA